>JAMFTG010000422.1:90000-110000 GCA_023974075.1 Chaenocephalus aceratus | reverse complement strand
GAAATGGCTTTATATACAATAAGAACATATAAGATAATAACATATAAGATAAGAAGTACATTCTTGTTTATAACAATGTCTCTCAGCGCCGACAGGCACTTTCAGCACATACAACAGCAGGTTGTCTGTTAAAGGAAATACACCCCCCCCCTACCCCACTCATCAATCCCCTCCCCCACTCAGATCTTGTTCTTGAGTAGAAGTACTCAGGTCTTGTACTTGAGTAAAAGTAGAAGTACCAGAGTGTAGGAACTCTGTCACAGTGAAAGTCCTCATTCAAAATGTTCCTCAAGTGAAAGTAGAAAAGTATTCTCATCTAAATATAGTGAAAGACAGTGAAAGTAGTCGTTGTGCAGATTGGTCCATTTCAGAATAATATATATGATGTGTTTTATAATGATTGATCATGAAAGTCAGTGTTTCCCACAGATCTGAAATATACTTGGGGGGGTGGTGGCAGCGGGGGGGGGGTGAGGTGACGTGCAACAACATGAACCTTTCTGTTGGTCGCTTGTTGGCAGACCCTTCACGCGATGGCAGAGCGAACAGGTTCAGGCAGGGCCCATAGTGATCGCCCTATAGTTTAAATCTACTACCCACACATGAACATATGGAAATGGGTTACTTTAAAAAAAAAATATTTATAAATGTATTTAGGAACCTATCCATGTGATTTTTAGTGGGGGTCGACCTCAAATCCTCTAGGGGGTCCAGGGGCATGCCCCCCCGGTAAGATTTTATTTTTTATTTGGAGTTAAATGCATCAATCTGGTGCATTTTGAGGGGGAAATAAAGAGACTAGATCTATGGAAACACCGATATTAAACAGAACTGTATACATTTCAATAATCATAAAATCATGGCCATAACCAAAAACATACCATCCATCATCAACAACAACAACATACCATTTCCAATATGGAAAAAACACTGAAACTTGTTTATTAATTTATTTTTGGTTCATTTATAGTTGTGAGTGTGTCTGTGCTCCTGAATCAGCCTCTCCTGTCTCCCTCCCCCCTCTCCCTCCTCTCCCTCTCCCCCCTCCCCCTGCTCCTCTTTGAGGCAGCATCAAAGACTAGTTTTCTCTCAACAAGTTTTAAAAGTGTATCTTGCCTTTTTTCACCCAGTTAACTTTTTATTTATTGATTCATGCATATTTTACTAATCACATTACATTTAATTTAGCTGACGCTTTTATCCAAAGCGACTTATAATGACCGATTACAGGGACATCCTCCCTGGAGTAACTAAGGGCTCAGTGCCTTACTCAAGGGCACACTAGTGGTGGTGTTCCTGGCGGGATTTGAACCCACAGCCTTCCGATCTTCAGCCCACCTCGCTATCCATTAGACCAATCACTACCCCTCAAATGGAAATATGTGTTTATATAACTGGTGACCACACCGTTTGAGACCCACTGAGAACTGAGATTAAGTTAACTATCTAAACACTCAGAGAGTCCTTCACCTCACCTGAGCTGAGCTTATCCCGAGCTTGAATGACACAGAGACCAATCAAGGGCTCTGATTTATGATCTGTATGACAGTGGCCATGTCGGCAGGCCACATCATGTGGACAGCCAGTCACCCTGTGTGAGGCAGGCCACTTAACAGGCCAGAAGGAGGCGAGATCAGTGCAAGGGAGCGAGGGATCATTGTCCACAAGTTTAATCGATCGCAGATGGCGTCGTGGTCACGGACGAATTAAAAACAATTATAAAAAAAAAAGTATTAAAATATTATAAAAAAAAACAAAACCTAAATGGGTTGCGAAATATACCTGGGCAGCCGTTAATATACCTGGGCAGCCGTTAATATACCTGGGCGGCCGTTAATATACCTGGGCGGCCGTTAATATACCTGGGCGGCCGTTAATATACCTGGGCGGCCCGCCCAAGTATAGTCTATGTGGGGAAACCCTGAAAGTGTTCTCAAAGCTGGTGAAGGTGCAGCTAGTCTGAAGTACTTTGTAGACTGCAGGGTAGCTGGTGGAGGTGCAGCTAGTCTGAAGTACTTTGTAGACTGCAGGGTAGCTGGTGAAGGTGCAGCTAGTCTGAAGTACTTTGTAGACTGCAGGGTAGCTGGTGAAGGTGCAGCTAGTCTGAAGTACTTTGTAGACTGCAGGGTAGCTGGTGAAGGTGCAGCTAGTCTGAAGTACTTTGTAGACTGCAGGGTAGCTGGTGGATTCACTCCAGGTGGAACTAAAGTCTGATTCAACACTTGATTATATTTCACATCCTTCATCTGAGAAGTAACTAAAGGGATTAAATACATGTAGTGAGCAGAAGTACACCATGTACCTCTGAACTGTAGTGAGAAGAAGTACACCATGTACCTCTGAACTGTAGTGAGAAGAAGTACACCATGTACCTCTGAACTGTAGTGGAGTAGAAGTACACCATGTACCTCTGAACTGTAGGAGTAGAAGTACACCATGTACCTCTGAACTGTAGAGGGGGAGAAGTACACCATGTACCTCTGAACTGTAGTGGGGGAGAAGTACACCATGTACCTCTGAACTGTAGTGGGGTAGAAGTACACCATGTACCTCTGAACTGTAGTGGGTAGAAGTACACCATGTACCTCTGAACTGTAGTGGGGGAGAAGTACACCATGTACCTCTGAACTGTAGTGGGGTAGAAGTACACCATGTACCTCTGAACTGTAGTGGAGTAGAAGTACACCATGTACCTCTGAACTGTAGTGGAGTAGAAGTACACCATGTACCTCTGAACTGTAGTGGGGTAGAAGTACACCATGTACCTCTGAACTGTAGTGGAGTAGAAGTACACCATGTACCTCTGAACTGTAGTGGGGGAGAAGTACACCATGTACCTCTGAACTGTAGTGGGGTAGAAGTACACCATGTACCTCTGAACTGTAGTGGAGTAGAAGTACACCATGTACCTCTGAACTGTAGTGGAGTAGAAGTACACCATGTACCTCTGAACTGTAGTGGGGTAGAAGTACACCATGTACCTCTGAACTGTAGTGGAGTCGAAGTACACCATGTACCTCTGAACTGTAGTGGGGTAGAAGTACACCATGTACCTCTGAACTGTAGTGGAGTAGAAGTACACCATGTACCTCTGAACTGTAGTGGAGTAGAAGTACACCATGTACCTCTGCACTGTAGTGGGGTAGAAGTACACCATGTACCTCTGAACTGTAGTGGGGTAGAAGTACACCATGTACCTCTGAACTGTAGTGGAGTAGAAGTACACCATGTACCTCTGAACTGTAGTGGAGGAGAAGTACACCATGTACCTCTGAACTGTAGTGGGGTAGAAGTACACCATGTACCTCTGAACTGTAGTGGGGTAGAAGTACACCATGTACCTCTGACTGTAGTTAGTAGAAGTACACCATGTACCTCTGAACTGTAGTGGGGTAGAAGTACACCATGTACCTCTGAACTGTAGTGGGGTAGAAGTACACCATGTACCACTGAACTGTAGTGGGGTAGAAGTACACCATGTACCTCTGAACTGTAGTGGAGTAGAAGTACACCATGTACCTCTGAACTGTAGTGGGGTAGAAGTACACCATGTACCTCTGAACTGTAGTGGAGTAGAAGTACACCATGTACCTCTGAACTATAGTGGAGGAGAAGTACACCATGTACCTCTGAACTGTAGTGGGGTAGAAGTACACCATGTACCTCTGAACTGTAGTGGGGTAGAAGTACACCATGTACCTCTGAACTGTAGTGGGGTAGAAGTACACCATGTACCTCTGAACTGTAGTGGGGTAGAAGTACACCAAGTACCTCTGAACTGTAGTGGGGTAGAAGTACACCATGTACCTCTGAACTGTAGTGGGGTAGAAGTACACCATGTACCTCTGAACTGTAGAGGAGAAGAAGTACACCATGTACCTCTGAACTGTAGTGGGGTAGAAGTACACCATGTACCTCTGAACTGTAGTGGAGTAGAAGTACACCATGTACCTCTGAACTGTAGTGGGGTAGAAGTACACCATGTACCTCTGAACTGTAGTGGAGTAGAAGTACACCATGTACCTCTGAACTGTAGTGGAGTAGAAGTACACCATGTACCTCTGCACTGTAGTGGGGTAGAAGTACACCATGTACCTCTGAACTGTAGTGGGGTAGAAGTACACCATGTACCTCTGAACTGTAGTGGAGTAGAAGTACACCATGTACCTCTGAACTGTAGTGGAGGAGAAGTACACCATGTACCTCTGAACTGTAGTGGGGTAGAAGTACACCATGTACCTCTGAACTGTAGTGGGGTAGAAGTACACCATGTACCTCTGACTGTAGTTAGTAGAAGTACACCATGTACCTCTGAACTGTAGTTAGTAGAAGTACACCATGTACCTCTGAACTGTAGTGGGGTAGAAGTACACCATGTACCTCTGAACTGTAGTGGAGTAGAAGTACACCATGTACCTCTGAACTGTAGTGGGGTAGAAGTACACCATGTACCTCTGACTGTAGTTAGTAGAAGTACACCATGTACCTCTGAACTGTAGTGGGGTAGAAGTACACCATGTACCTCTGAACTGTAGTGGAGTAGAAGTACACCATGTACCTCTGAACTGTAGTGGGGTAGAAGTACACCATGTACCTCTGAACTGTAGTGGAGTAGAAGTACACCATGTACCTCTGAACTGTAGTGGAGTAGAAGTACACCATGTACCTCTGAACTATAGTGGAGGAGAAGTACACCATGTACCTCTGAACTGTAGTGGGGTAGAAGTACACCATGTACCTCTGAACTGTAGTGGGGTAGAAGTACACCATGTACCTCTGAACTGTAGTGGGGTAGAAGTACACCATGTACCTCTGAACTGTAGTGGGGTAGAAGTACACCAAGTACCTCTGAACTGTAGTGGGGTAGAAGTACACCATGTACCTCTGAACTGTAGTGGGGTAGAAGTACACCATGTACCTCTGAACTGTAGAGGAGAAGAAGTACACCATGTACCTCTGAACTGTAGTGGGGTAGAAGTACACCATGTACCTCTGAACTGTAGTGGGGTAGAAGTACACCATGTACCTCTGAACTGTAGTGGAGTAGAAGTACACCATGTACCTCTGAACTGTAGTGGAGTAGAAGTACACCATGTACCTCTGAACTGTAGTGGGGTAGAAGTACACCATGTACCTCTGAACTGTAGTGGAGTAGAAGTACACCATGTACCTCTGAACTGTAGTGGAGTAGAAGTACACCATGTACCTCTGAACTGTAGTGGAGTAGAAGTACACCATGTACCTCTGAACTGTAGTGGGGGAGAAGTACACCATGTACCTCTGAACTGTAGTGGGGTAGAAGTACACCATGTACCTCTGAACTGTAGTGGAGTAGAAGTACACCATGTACCTCTGAACTGTAGTGGGGTAGAAGTACACCATGTACCTCTGAACTGTAGTGGGGTAGAAGTACACCATGTACCTCTGAACTGTAGTGGGGTAGAAGTACACCATGTACCTCTGAACTGTAGTGGGGTAGAAGTACACCATGTACCTCTGAACTGTAGTGGGGTAGAAGTACACCATGTACCTCTGAACTGTAGTGGGGTAGAAGTACACCATGTACCTCTGAACTGTAGTGGGGTAGAAGTACACAGGCAGAACATGGAGATACTCAATTAAAGTACAAGTGCCTTCAGATTGTACTTGCGTGCGGTGCCTTAGTAAATGCCCTCCCGTTCCCCGACAGAAGAACAGCCCTTAGCGCGGGTCAGAGAAGTGACGGGCTCGTCATCGCGGACCGTCTGGCTTCCTAGCTGCGAAGGAAGCAGAAGTCTAGGGCAAATAATTGCAGGTCTTTTCACTGAGAATGTTACAAAATGATTTAAAAAAAAATCTAATTCTGAGAAAAAGGCAAATTCTAAGAAAAAAATAATATTTTGAAGAAAATAAGAGTAAAAAACTTGTTCTGAGAAAAAAAGTCAAATTCTGAGAAAAAGTCAAATGAGATGCATTGTGGGACATGTAGTTTATGGGCAACGTGCTTCTGTAAATCGGCATGTAACCGTATAATAAACATATTTATTCTTTGCAAGCTCTTGAGGGGCCGCATGAAATGAAGTCACGGGCCGGATTTGGCCCCCGGGCCTTGAGTTTGAGACCCTGCTATAGACTGTCAGCTGCTGTTCGAAAGACCTTCACTTCCGTTTCCTTACCATGCCCTGGAGGTGAAGAGCCCGCGGGACCGCCGTCAGCTTTGGGGCGTCATGTTCTGTGTGACGTGAGCAGCACCCTCTCACCTCGGGATGATCGATGGACCTGCCGCTGAACACACATCCAGCCTCTGAGAGGACGGACGCAGGTTTGAAGTTCCTGCAACAGGCGAAGCATGCTCACTTGCCCAGGAGTCAGATTCAGACATGTGTTAATCAGTGATTAGGGTTGAGTGGGTGGTAATAAGGGAGGAGGAGGAGGAGGAGGAGGGGGGAGGAGGAGGAGGAGGAGGGGAGGAGGAGGAGGAGGAGGAGGACTGTGGAGGACATCCTTCAGAGGAACTGATAAATAATTCGAGGACAAAGTTTGTATTTTTGTGATATTTAATAAAGTAATAAAGAAAGTCAATAATCAAGTGAATGGATCTGAGATGCAGGAAGAGAGCGGCTGCAGGCTCTGAACCCCTTAACATCCATGTAACCCCTTAACATCCATGTAACCCCTTAACATCCCTGTAACCCCTTAATCCCTGTAACCCCTTAACATCCCTGTAACCCCTTAACATCACTGTAACCCCTTAACATCCCTGTAACCCCTTAACATCCATGTAACCCCTTAACATCCCTGTAATCCCTTAACATCCATGTAACCCCTTAACATCCATGTAACCCCTTAACATCCCTGTAACCCCTTAACATTCCTGTAACCCCTTAACATCCCTGTAACCCCTTAACATCCCTGTAATCCCTTAACATCCATGTAACCCCTTAACATCCCTGTAATCCCTTAACATCCATGTAACCCCTTAACATCCCTGTAACCCCTTAACATCCCTGTAACCCCTTAACATCCCTGTAACCCCTTAACATCCCTGTAACCCTTAACATCCCTGTAACCCTTAACATCCCTGTAACCCCTTAACATCCCTGTAACCCCTTAACATCCCTGTAACCCCTTAACATCCATGTAACCCCTTAACATCCCGGTAACCCCTTAACATCCCTGTAACCCCTTAACATCCATGTAACCCCTTAACATCCCTGTAACCCCTTAACATCCATGTAACCCCTTAACATCCCTGTAACCCCTTAAGATCCCTGTAACCCCTTAAGATCCCTGTAACCCCTTAACATCCCTGTAACCCTTAACATCCCTGTAACCCCTTAACATCCCTGTAACCCCTTAACATCCCTGTAACCCCTTAACATCCATGTAACCCCTTAACATCCCTGTAACCCCTTAACATCCCTGTAACCCCTTAACATCCCTGTAACCCCTTAACATCCCTGTAACCCCTTAACATCCCTGTAACCCCTTAACATCCCTGTAACCCCTTAACATCCCTGTAACCCCTTAACATCCCTGTAACCCCTTAACATCCATGTAACCCCTTAACCAGAGTTGGGTGTAACGCGTTACTGTAATTATATTACTTTGTCGGTAACGGAGTAGTGTAACGCGTTACTTTTATAATTCAGTAATCACACTACAGTTACTAACATCGCCCCGACACGCGTTACTTCGTTACTTTCTAAAATCAGTCATAATCAAACCTCAACAAACACCTGCAAAGAACACATGCTAAGGTGAAGCTAACGCACATAGCTGTTGTTTATTTATATCACACACGGAGTGTTCTTCTTCTCTGTTTTCCGGTTGTTGCCTGTTTTGAATGACGAATACACACTACCGCCGCCTGCTGGTAAGGAGAGTTATTGCCACTCACGCATGCGCAGTTCGTACGTGCTCGGCTGAAGTCTTTGCGGTGTGGTTCCAGTGCGACACATGGCCAACACGCAGGAGAACACGCCGACGCAACAGCGTGAGCAGAGATAGACTGCGCAAAATATACAGATAGCAGGAGACAGAGGACAGCCACGGTCAGATAGCAGGAGACAGAAGACAGCCACGGTCAGATAGCAGGAGACAGAGGACAGCCACGGTCAGATAGCAGGAGACAGAGGACAGCCACGGTCAGATAGCAGGAGACAGAGGACAGCCACGGTCAGATAGCAGGAGACAGAGGACAGCCACGGTCAGATAGCAGGAGACAGAGGACAGCCACGGTCAGATAGCAGGAGACAGAGGACAGCCACGGTCAGATAGCAGGAGACAGAGGACAGCCACGGTCAGATAGCAGGAGACAGAGGACAGCCACGGTCAGATAGCAGGAGACAGAGGACAGCCACGGTCAGATAGCAGGAGACAGAGGACAGCCACGGTCAGATAGGAAAACATTCAGGATCTGGATCAGTCTGATGCGACAATGGAAACTGAACTAAACAGAACATTTGAAACTTTAGCAGTGTGTGTGATCTGCCTGCAGGGAGGGGCGGGCCGGCCCTGCGAGTAAAGTAACGAGTAAAGTAACTAATTACTTTATGTAGAGAGTAACGAAGTAGTGTAATATATTACTTTTTTTAAAGTAATATGTAATGTGTAATATATTACTTTTTTTTAGTAACGACCCCATCTCTGCCCTTAACATCCATGTAACCACTGGAGCTTTGAACAGTGTGAATCTGTTCTGTAGAGCTCAACGCTGAGCTCTGATCAGGAGAGATGGCCGACACAAAGACATGGGACATGGTTGTAAAATAGAGGACATTTTGGTTTAGTGCATTTCTTGTAGGAAGTGTGTGGAAAGCTGAATATAGACACATCTGTACAGCTGGAACATTTATTAGGAGTCAGGACATGTTCTGAAGTTACTCAGGACATTGAAAAGATAATTGTAGTGGCCAAAATCCCGAAAGGTTTTTCTTGTAACCTCAACAGTTAATGTTCTCGGCCACATGTAGAGCTCGGGCCTCGGAAGCAGTGTCAGACTCGCAGTACAAAACCCACTGGACGTTTCTGTTGCTTTTCAAGGTTTATTTCCAGCAAAACAAAATACGAAAACAATATTTAACATAACCCTAAACATCAGATCCTAATAATCTGTCTTCTACTCAGCATCAGGTTGCGTCTGCGTGTCAATGACGGTATTGCTGCTGCCTGCTGCCCTCCCGTCACACACCGCACCTCCCACTTAAAGCCTTAGCCCCGCCCCCTTCACCTGAGCCCTGCTGCCCTCCCGTCACACACTGCACCTCCCACTTAAAGCCTTAGCCCCGCCCCCTTCACCTGAGCCCTGCTGCCCTCCCGTCACACACCGCACCTCCCACTTAAAGCCTTAGCCCCGCCCCCTTCCCCTGAGCCCTGCTGCCCTCTCACTGAAACAGAAACATGCATTAATCAAGGTTCCAAATAAATCAAAACAAAATAAACTTAAATGCGGCTCCTACATAGTAGTTAGAATATCTTAAGAAACTAGGGGGAGTTTTGGACGTGAGGAAAGTCTTTAACACAAAGACATGAGAGACATGAGAAGAGACATGTCTCTCATCTCTTTTTGGACGGTTTGACAAACAGATCCAGGACACATTTGGGAACTGTAGACATGTATGAGGAGTCAAGTTTAAAAAAGGAGTAAATAATGTCTTTTGAACATTTTCAGTAACAAAAAGATGATTCTGTTATGTGGAAAGTACTTTACGAAGAAGAGGAACATCAGGGAAGAAGCGGATTTGGAAAGACTGAGCATTTAATTAGAATTGGAGGATGAAGGGTGTGTCCGGTGCCTTGCTCGAGGGCACCGCGGCAGTGACCGGGAGGTGAACTGGGACCTCTCCAAATGTTTAATAGAAGTCACTATCCTTTTTGTAAACGTGTTCGTAACATTTGAAAAGATAATTAGGAAAATATCTTCAAAGTTAGGAACAGAATATTATTAAAGACTTTTAGAAATATGACAATTAGAAAGGATTTAGTTTTTTATACGAAATCCAAAAAAATGTGTGTGTGTGTGTGTGTGGGTGTGTGTGTGTGTGTGTGGTGTGTGGTGTGGTGTGTGTGTGTGGTGTGTGTGTGTGGGGTGGGTGTGTGGTGTGTGGTGTGGGTGTGGGTGTGTGTGTGTGTGTGGTGTGTGTGTGGTGTGTGTGTGGTGGTGTGTGGTGTGTGTGTGGTGGTGTGTGTGTGTGGTCTTAGGAAAGCTGCATCTTTCTTGATGTGACGGTGTGTAGTTAGTGTGTAGTTAGTGTGTAGTCAGTGTGTAGTTAGTGTGTAGTTAGTGTGTAGTTAGTGTGTAGTTAGTGTGTAGTTAGTGTGTAGTTAGTGTGTAGTCAGTGTGTAGTCAGTGTGTAGTTAGTGTGAGTTAGTGTGTAGTTAGTGTGTAGTTAGTGTGTAGTCAGTGTGTAGTTAGTGTGTAGTTAGTGTGTAGTTAGTGTGTAGTCAGTGTGTAGTTAGTGTGTAG
Organism: Chaenocephalus aceratus; assembly: GCA_023974075.1. Lineage (NCBI taxonomy): Eukaryota > Metazoa > Chordata > Actinopteri > Perciformes > Channichthyidae > Chaenocephalus > Chaenocephalus aceratus. The sequence goes on along the minus strand of JAMFTG010000422.1, from coordinate 99,553 downwards.
TTAGTGTGTAGTTGTGTGTAGTTAGTGTGTAGTTAGTGTGTAGTTAGTGTGTAGTCAGACGTTGTTCAGGGTTAGTGAATGTCTGTATGGACGACACGATACCCCCCGTGAGACGGCATCACTTCTCTGAAGGTCCTCGTATGAAAGAGAAACGTCCGTCGGCCCTCTCGTGCCCCTGAATATGAATTATTCACCATATGTTTAAAGACCTCTGTCCAGCGCTGTCAATCAAGCTGATCCACTGTGTGTGTGCTCAGTGCAGAGCCTCCAGCACGAGGGCAGGTGAGAGGATCAGGAACACGTGTGACGACAGAACGATGGAAGAGAAAATCCAAATTGAAATTTTTTTAATCTGATCGAAAGGAAGAACGAGCACTTCAAGAATTACAATCGCGTTTTTAATTTACGACATCTCCGAGAAGAGAGCGGCACCAGAATTTAAATTCAAAAAGGTTTCATTAATTTTCCTCAAAGCTGAACTCTCCATGGAGCTCCTCTCTACTTTAAAGAGTCCTCTCCTGCTGATGTTCAGGTGTATATCAGTATGTAGTGTCTCTACTTTAAAGAGTCCTCTCCTGCTGATGTTCAGGTGTATATCAGTATGTGTCTCTACTTTAAAGAGTCCTCTCCTGCTGATGTTCAGGTGTATATCAGTATGTAGTGTCTCTACTTTAAAAAGTCCTCTCCTGCTGATGTTCAGGTGTATATCAGTATGTAGTGTCTCTACTTTAAAGAGTCCTCTCCTGCTGATGTTCAGGTGTATATCAGTATGTAGTGTCTCTACTTTAAAGAGTCCTCTGCTGATGATGTTCAGGTGTATATCAGTATGTAGTGTCTCTACTTTAAAGAGTCCTCTCCTGCTGATGTTCAGGTGTATATCAGTATGTAGTGTCTCTACTTTAAAGAGTCCTCTCCTGCTGATGTTCAGGTGTATATCAGTATGTAGTGTCTCTACTTTAAAGAGTCCTCTCCTGCTGATGTTCAGGTGTATATCAGTATGTCGTGTCTCTACTTTAAAGAGTCCTCTCCTGCTGATGTTCAGCTGTATATCAGTGTGTTGTCTCTACTTTAAAGAGTCCTCTCCTGCTGATGTTCAGGTGTATATCAGTGTGTAGTGTCTCTACTTTAAAGAGTCCTCTCCTGCTGATGTTCAGGTGTATATCAGTGTGTAGTGTCTCTACTTTAAAGAGTCCTCTCCTGCTGATGTTCAGGTGTATATCAGTATGTAGTGTCTCTACTTTAAAGAGTCCTCTCCTGCTGATGTTCAGGTGTATCAGTATGTAGTGTCTGTACTTTAAAGAGTCCTCTCCTGCTGATGTTCAGGTGTATATCAGTATGTAGTGTCTCTACTTTAAAGAGTCCTCTCCTTCAGGTGTATATCAGTATTTAGTGTCTCTACTTTAAAGAGTCCTCTCCTGCTGATGTTCAGGTGTATATCAGTATGTAGTGTCTCTACTTTAAAGAGTCCTCTCCTGCTGATGTTCAGGTGTATATCAGTATGTAGTGTCTCTACTTTAAAGAGTCCTCTCCTGCTGATGTTCAGGTGTATATCAGTATGTAGTGTCTCTACTTTAAAGAGTCCTCTCCTGCTGATGTTCAGGTGTATATCAGTATGTAGTGTCTCTACTTTAAAGAGTCCTCTCCTGCTGATGTTCAGGTGTATATCAGTATGTAGTGTCTCTACTTTAAAGAGTCCTCTCCTGCTGATGTTCAGGTGTATATCAGTGTGTAGTGTCTCTACTTTAAAGAGTCCTCTCCTGCTGATGTTCAGGTGTATATCAGTATGTAGTGTCTCTACTTTAAAGAGTCCTATCCTGCTGATGTTCAGGTGTATATCAGTGTGTAGTGTATCTACTTTAAAGAGTCCTCTCCTGCTGATGTTCAGGTGTATATCAGTATGTAGTGTCTCTACTTTAAAGAGTCCTCTCCTGCTGATGTTCAGGTGTATATCAGTATGTAGTGGCTCTACTTTAAAGAGTCCTCTCCTGCTGATGTTCAGGTGTATATCAGTATGTAGTGTCTCTACTTTAAAGAGTCCTTTCCTGCTGATGTTCAGGTGTATATCAGAATGTAGTGTCTCTACTTTAAAGAGTCCTCTCCTGCTGATGTTCAGGTGTATATCAGAATGTAGTGTCTCTACTTTAAAGAGTCCTCTCCTGCTGGTGTTTAGGTGTATATCAGTATGTAGTGTCTCTACTTTAAAGAGTCCTCTCCTGCTGATGTTCAGGTGTATATCAGAATGTAGTGTCTCTACTTTAAAGAGTCCTCTCCTGCTGATGTTCAGGTGTATATCAGTATGTAGTGTCTCTACTTTAAAGAGTCCTCTCCTGCTGATGTTCAGGTGTATATCAGAATGTAGTGTCTCTACTTTAAAGAGTCCTCTCCTGCTGATGTTCAGGTGTATATCAGAATGTAGTGTCTCTACTTTAAAGAGTCCTCTCCTGCTGATGTTCAGGTGTATATCAGTATGTAGTGTCTCTACTTTAAAGAGTCCTCTCCTGCTGATTTCAGGTGTATATCAGTATGTAGTGTCTCTACTTTAAAGAGTCCTCTCCTGCTGATGTTCAGGTGTATATCAGAATGTAGTGTCTCTACTTTAAAGAGTCCTCTCCTGCTGATATTCAGGTGTATATCAGTATGTAGTGTCTCTACTTTAAAGAGTCCTCTCCTGCTGATGTTCAGGTGTATATCAGTATGTAGTGTCTCTACTTTAAAGAGTCCTCTCCTGCTGATGTTCAGGTGTATATCAGTGTGTAGTGTCTCTACTTTAAAGAGTCCTCTCCTGCTGATGTTCGGTGTATATCAGTATGTAGTGTATCTACTTTAAAGAGTCCTCTCCTGCTGATGTTCAGGTGTATATCAGTATGTAGTGTCTCTACTTTAAAGAGTCCTCTCCTGCTGATGTTCAGGTGTATATCAGTATGTAGTGTCTCTACTTTAAAGAGTCCTCTCCTGCTGATGTTCAGGTGTATATCAGTATGTAGTGTCTCTACTTTAAAGAGTCCTCTCCTGCTGATGTTCAGGTGTATATCAGTATGTAGTGTCTCTACTTTAAAGAGTCCTCTCCTGCTGATGTTCAGGTGTATATCAGTATGTAATGTCTCTACTTTAAAGAGTCCTCTCCTGCTGATGTTCAGGTGTATATCAGTATGTAGTGTCTCTACTTTAAAGAGTCCTCTCCTGCTGATGTTCAGGTGTATATCAGTATGTAATGTCTCTACTTTAAAGAGTCCTCTCCTGCTGATGTTCAGGTGTATATCAGTATGTAGTGTCTCTACTTTAAAGAGTCCTCTCCTGCTGATGTTCAGGTCTATATCAGTATGTAGTGTCTCTACTTTAAAGAGTCCTCTCCTAATGATGTTCAAAAGAGCCGTTCAAAGAGCCGTTCAAAAGAGACGATCAAAAGAGACGATCAAAAGAGACGTTCAAAGAGACGTCAAAAGAGACATTCAAAGAGACGTTCAAAGAGACGTCAAAAGAGACGTTCAAAGAGACGTTCAAAGAGACGTCAAAAGAGACGTTCAAAGAGACGTTCAAAGAGACGTTCAAAAGAGCCGTTCAAAAGAGACGTTCAAAAGAGCCGTTCAAAAGAGCCGTTCAAAGAGCCGTTCAAAAGAGACGTTCAAAAGAGCCGTTCAAAGAGCCGTTCAAAAGTGACGTCAAAAGAGCCGTTCAAAACAGCCGTTCAAAAGAGATGTTCAAAAGAGATGTTCAAAAGAGCCGATCAAAAGAGACGTTCAAAGAGCCGTTCAAAAGAGCCGTTCAAAAGAGCCGTTCAAAGAGCCGTTCAAAAGAGCCGTCAAAAGAGCCGTTCAAAAGAGACGTTCAAAAGAGCCGTTCAAAAGAGCCGATCAAAAGAGACGATCAAAAGAGACGTTCAAAGAGACGTCAAAAGAGACGTTCAAAGAGACGTTCAAAGAGACGTCAAAAGAGACGTTCAAAGAGACGTTCAAAGAGACGTTCAAAAGAGCCGTTCAAAAGAGACGTTCAAAAGAGCCGTTCAAAAGAGCCGTTCAAAGAGCCGTTCAAAGAGACGTTCAAAAGAGCCGTTCAAAGAGCCGTTCAAAAGAGACGTTCAAAAGAGCCGTTCAAAAGAGACGTTCAAAAGAGCCGTTCAAAGAGCCGTTCAAAAGAGACGTTCAAAGAGACGTTCAAAAGAGACGTTCAAAAGAGCCGTTCAAAGAGCCGTTCAAAAGTGACGTCAAAAGAGCCGTTCAAAACAGCCGTTCAAAAGAGATGTTCAAAAGAGATGTTCAAAAGAGCCGATCAAAAGAGACGTTCAAAGAGCCGTTCAAAAGAGATGTCAAAAGAGCCGTTCAAAAGAGCCGTTCAAAGAGCCGTTCAAAAGAGCCGTCAAAAGAGCCGTTCAAAAGAGCGTTCAAAAGAGCCGTCAAAAGAGCCGTTCAAAGAGACGTTCAAAAGAGCCGTTCAAAAGAGCCGTTCAAAGAGCCGTTCAAAAGAGCCGTTCAAAAGAGCCGTTCAAAAGAGACGTTCAAAAGAGATGTTCAAAAGAGATGTTCAAAAGAGCCGTTCAAAAGAGACGTTCAAAACAGCCGTTCAAAAGAGACGTTCAAAAGAGATGTTCAAAAGAGATGTTCAAAAGAGCCGTTCAAAAGAGACGTTCAAAAACAGCCGTTCAAAAGAGACGTTCAAAGAGCCGTTCAAAAGAGACGTTCAAAAGAGATGTTCAAAAGAGATGTTCAAAAGAGCCGATCAAAAGAGACGTTCAAAGAGCCGTTCAAAAGAGACGTTCAAAGAGCCGTTCAAAAGAGCCGTCAAAAGAGACGTCAAAAGAGATGTCAAAAGAGACGTTCAAAGAGCCGTTCAGTAGAGCCGTTCAAAAGAGCCGTTCAAAAGAGCCGTTCAAAAGAGATGTTCAAAAGAGCTGATCAAAAGAGACGTTCAAAGAGCCGTTCAAAAGAGACGTTCAAAGAGCCGTTCAAAAGAGCCGTTCAAAGAGCCGTTCAAAAGAGCCGTCAAAAGAGACGTCAAAAGAGACGTCAAAAGAGACGTTCAAAGAGCCGTTCAGTAGAGCCGTTCAAAAGAGCCGTTCAAAAGAGACGTTCAAAGAGACGTTCAAAGAGACGTTCAAAAGAGACGTATGTTATTTAAAGTGTCGGTGGAGATTATTTCTTGACCCTGTTTCAAAATATATTTGGCTTTTCAAATGTTGCATTCCTGCCTAAACCTAACCAATCAGAGTAGGGGCGGGTCTTCACGGAATACACTTGGGGAACAAAAGTTATTTCACGGTTCACGTAAAGGCGAGTGGATTTATGGCAGGCAGTGAACCAACGATAAAAAGAACGGCTCTCACCAAGTACGACTCGGTTCTCTTTGTTCGTACCAAAGAGCCGTTCAAAAGAATCGGATGGTTCGCGAACGTCACATCACCAGTTTAATTATCTCTCTCACACTCTCAACTTTCTTCTACATCTTTGTACAGGTTTAAAAACAGACTGTCAGTGAAGACAAAAGCATTTATTAATGTCCGTGTTGCCTCATATCTGAATCAGAGTCAGCTCTATCACCAGGTATGTTGACACGTACGAGGAATTTGACTTGATGTCGTGGTGCATACAAGTAAACAAGAAAATAGAGTTATTTCGACACAATCAACACGTATAGTTTCATGTCTCGTTACATAAGAATAGATCATATAAGTGTTATTATGGGAGAATAGCTATTCTTGTGGTACTGCTGCCTTATTGGGCCCATATTGAGCTATTAAGACCACAACTCATATACAACATCCTTACTAAAAATATAACAATATTTACTTTGAAATAGAGCGGAATAAAATACGTACTGTCGACTGTTTGACCGTTTAATTGCAGGCGAGTGTTTGTGTGAGCCATCGTGATGTGATTGGGGCTCAGGCACCATTGCTATCATTATGCTAATTGTCCATTAGCTTGTTGTGCGTTTCAAGGACCTTCAGGCAAGTTAGGGGCTCGTTAGTGGCCTTTAGTCTCGTTAGGGGCGCATTAGAGGCCATCGGGGTCCGAAACACAGCCGTGTGATCAGGAAATGAGCTCCCGGAAAGGAGCTGATGGGAAAACGTTTCAGAAGGACAACGTGGCTGTTGGGGGGAAATGCGGGTAAACAAGACCAGTCAGTACCTCGTGATCTGCAAAGTATTCATTCACTCTGAAACCACAGCTACCTCCCAAGAGACAGGTGACTTATCAGCTAAGGTTCAAGTGAGGAAGGAGGGAATATTGTGGCGTTAGAACAGCTTCACCAGGAGGAGGTGACTGGACAACACCCCCTATCATCCTGTCTTTCATCAATACATCACAGGTCTCAGATATATCCAGAGCCTGTCTCTGATTGGCTGAAACACCAAACAGATCATTGCAGCATTACCCATAATCCCCTCTGTTTCGGCCCGGTTTCCAAAGTGCTGATTCTCTGTGTGTTACTTTCAGCCTCTTACACACCAAACCAGGGACGTGCACAGAAATTTGGAGGGGCGAGTGCTCTAAACTGGAAAAAGGGCCCCCCCCCGAAAAAAGCCCCCCCCCCCCGAAAAAACCCACAAGACCTTTTGAAAATTGTAACTTGTTTTTAATGTAAAAGAAACCAAACGATTATTACATCAACTAAATTGAACAGTAATTCACATCTCATAACAAAATAAGCGAAGGCGACTACTTTCATTCGGTGTCTTGATTTTAAAACCAGGGAAATGTTTTGTTTTGCGGTCCATGTCTCATTAAAATATCCAATGTTAGGAACTATTAAAGACAACATGGGGACAATTCAATGTAGTTTGACCATTGCTGTGCAGTCATACTGATAAAATAGGGCCTCTAACTAATTACCTTAAATAAACTCACTAATTAATGAAACCAGTTCAATACGCATTATTCCCATCATCCTTTATGAGCGCAGTGACGGTAAGGTGTCTAATTACTTATTTATTTAGTATTCCATAACTTAGTAACGGAGATGGTCAAACTAAAGTGGAGACATGGCAGAAATCCTACACTGAAGCGGGACATTGAACTGTTCACCCGTGAGAGGGCGATCAAGAGAAGAGAGAGAGCGCGCGCGTTGAGGGAGTTCACAAATGAGAAGACACAGAAAGACAGAAGCACAATAAATATAGGTGTTTTTTTGTAAATAGCCGAGGGTATCAAGAGAAAGTAAAGCCCCCTGGTTTGTCCCTTATACCCTAACTGCCATGAGACAACTCAAAGTCAAGTTTCCAAAACCCGACTCTGAGGTGGTCTTAACGCAGCGGCAGATGACAGCGAGACGCTCCGATACTAATTGTGGGCTCATCAACTCTCGCTCTCTCCAGAGGGGCAGGTCAGACCAAAAGGCCAAACGGGTCGTTGCCCGGGCAACATTAGCCCGTGCACGTCCCTGCACCAAACTGACACCAAACGTCGCCTCACGTCACCTCACGTCTCTGCGTCCTGGCCATGTGTCGCTCTGGAACACACCGCAAAGACTCCAGCCGACGGCCAAGCAGCACGTAGGAACTGCGCCTGCGTGAGTGACAATACCTCTCCTGACCAGCAGGCGGCGGTAGGGTGTATTCGTCATTCAAAAGAGGCAACAACCGGAAGACAGACTGCGTGATAACCGAGAGAAGAAGAACAGACTGCGTGATACAAAGAAACAACAGATAGCGTGCTTTCCATGTTCCCTCCCCAGCAGGAGCTCACAGGGCTTTCCATGTTCCCTCCCCAGCAGGAGCTCACGGGGCTTTCCCGAACCAGCTGTTATTGTGATGTTGAACTTCCTGCTTCAAATGCACAGGAGGAGGTGATAGGACGACACTTTAAAACTGCACAAAATGGAAATGTCTGGTTCCTCCGGCGAGGAACTTTACAAACACAAAGATAAATGGCCTCGGGGAATATGGAAGCTGAAATGTTAGCCTGACTAATCTGCCTGTAGATACCCCACGCGACTCTGCATGATAACATCACTGCAGCCCAGACATGGCACCGGGATGAAAGCAGTAACTCCTAAACAGCAACACACTGTACAACATGGAAATATTGCCAAGTATATTTGTCTAATATCGAGTCAGAATATGACATGAGGCTTAATAACTTAAAAAAGTAAGAATGCAGTGAAATATAGGGTCTTGTTTTAAGACAACGCATCTTAAGTATATTTCATATTATTTGAGTTGTTTCTCAAGAAAGAAAGTTGTTTTTATTTAATTTCTTTGATTGTTATGTTTGTATCGTCTTAACCGTGTCTGTGTGTGCACAATTGTTCCTTCGTAAACATAGGCTTAGTCGGTTGATTTAAACTCAGACAATTTTATTTATAACGAAATAAATATATATATATATATATATATTGTTTGAAAACATCGAAACAGTTTAAATAAACAAAATCAAAGTTACAAAATGAGGTTTTCTATCAATGAAACACATCCACCAGCTGTTGCCTTCGCTGCCACAAAGTCCCGGATGCCGGTCCAGCCCCTCCCCGCGCGAGGAGACGGCGGAGAAACTGCCGTTCGCTGCTCGTCAGAAGTATCGTGTACTTTAGTTTAATGTATGTTTAAATAAGTGGAGACTCACGAGCGTGCACTCATGGTCGCGCTACAGAGAGGGAGGGGACGGAAGCCTCTCAGGACATGTCCGGTGTCTGCCGGTCTGGTGTGTGTGCCGCCGGCTGCCGGTCACTCTGTGGTCCGCTCCGTCACAACAATGTACACCGAGGCACGGTTCTTGTATGTCAGTATGTGTAAACCTCGTTGAAAGTCGTTTTATAATGTGCTGTGCTACTTGCAAAAGAACGATCATCTTGTTTCAAGAAAGAAATTGTACTTGATTTTAGAAAACGCATTTTTATTGTAAAACCGAAACAATACGAGCATTTTGGATTCTTTTGTAACACAACATTTCCTGATCCTGATAAACTAGTTCAGAATATAGAAAATATTACCAAGCTAATATCCACTTGTTCAGTGGCGGCCGGCCCATAGGGGCGCTAGGGGCGCCGCCCCACCTCTTGCCAGATACAAAATAAAAAATACAAATAAATATTAAATAAAAAATATATATTTAAAAAAAATATATTTAAATTTTTTTTTTTTATATTTTAATTTTAATGAACAAGGTAAATATCATACAATTAGTATCACAAAAATGTATAATCTACAATACAATCTCGTTTAAAATTGTGTTACGATGTCTAAAGTTACTGGTAAGTCACCTGCTTCCTGCCTGGCCTTGCCCGTGGCATTAGTTTATCATTACGGGGCGGAGCCCCCGAGCCAAACAGCAGCAACCAGCACGTTGCAAAAGTCTCAATAGTAAACTGTGCCGCCGAAACATAATTTCAGCCAATCAGCGCCGTCAAATATTTTGGTCACGAGGGCGCTCACGTTGGCGCCCATGTTGCTTACGTGCATTGATGAGTTGTTTTTTAGACTCGTGAGTGACCAAGGTGACGCAGTATTTGGATGAGAATGGTGTGCAGGTGGAGTCGCCGGAGCCTCGGTCCGCCCAAGAGCTACTCTCCAATCCTTTGGAAAGGAGACGTTTGGGAGATAAATTGATACTTAAAGACCTTG
>JAMFTG010000422.1:77500-82500 GCA_023974075.1 Chaenocephalus aceratus | reverse complement strand
CTCTGTATTCCCTCCGTGTTTCCTCCAGCAGTCCTGTTGCCTCCATTGCTGCTCATACCAGGTGCATCTCACCGGCTCTCACAGCTCTTCACTGCACTCTGTGTGGTAATATGTACCGCCTGGGGACACGCTGGCTATCTCCTATACCTGGCATTAATAATCAATAACTCATCACCAAGACATGAAGTGTGGCACAGCACAAATATGTACGATTTATGAGACAGGGGGACGACTCTGTGGCCCTGGGTGAATCACAGCGAGAAGAGTTATTGTTTAGAGAGAGAAATCAGCGTGAAATCTGGAGGACGAATCCAGTCCAGCTGGAAGCAGAAACTCAAACACAGTTCAACGTCCTGACACCGAGATGCACGCAGCTTTTATACACAAACGATGCAGCATATAATAACTTGTTGGAAATCAGCATCTTCTGTTTCCTTTCATATGTAAACAAAGATGGACACGGTCGTATTGTTTAAAGAAACACCACTGTAGACGGATTCTCACACAGAGATAAAGTCCAACACTCACAACTGCTGGCCGATCTGCTCCAACAGCTTTTCAGTCTCTGTAATCACAGTTTCTGTCGTAGATAAACTTTGGGCGAGACGGACATTAACGAAGCTAAGCTAAAGGAGGCTTTAGCTTTAGCTTTGTTAATGGAACTACAGGAACTACAGCACGGTCACATGACTTCACGTCACCACCGCTAAGCTAAAGGAGGCTAATGTTGGGCTATAAAGGAACGACAGCACGGTCACATGACTTCACATCACCACCGCTAAGCTAAAGGTGGCTAATGTTAGGCTATAAAGGAACTACAGCACGGTCACATGACTTCACGTCACCACCGCTAAGCTAAAGGTGGCTAATGTTAGGCTATAAAGGAACTACAGCACGGTCACATGACTTCACGTCACCACCGCTAAGCTAAAGGTGGCTAATGTTGTGTGTGATGATGCTTAATCTTCTCATTTAGACACTTGTTAGCAACCTGCCGTTTCTAAATCCACCATTAACTGACATATTTGATGTCATAGAACAGAACGAAACAACGAAACACTCATTCAGAAAACCATTGACGTGAATACTAGGGTACAGGAAGTGGTTACAGGGCCTCAATAGATGTTTTTCTCTCCGTCAGGTACAAGGCGATCGTGAACCCGATGGACATCCAGACGTCCAGCGCTGTCTTCTGGACGTGTCTGAAGGCCGTCTCCATCTGGCTGCTCTCCGTCCTGCTGGCTGTTCCTGAAGCCATCTTCTCACAAGTCGTCACCATGCAGGTACAACACAGACACAGACACACAACACCGCTTCAGAACCACAACCACTGCTCATATACCACTATATATAACTATATATAACTGTCTTTGTCAGTGGCGTGCACAGACATTTATAGGGGCAGGTGCTCAAGAGGAAAAAAAAGGGCACCTTCTGAGTCGTCGTGGCGGTCGCGCCGAAATTGTGCGCTCCGAAATTGTGCGCTCCGAAATTGTGCGCAAAAATTTGCCGGATAATGGCGGATTTTGTTAGTTTCTTTTCGGTTTTTGGTTATTTTATTTCGGTTTTAGGGTTAGGGTTATGTTATTTAATTCTTATTTTTGCCTGATTTTACTGATTTATTATCAACATTTTTATTATTTTAACATTTATTTTTATTATTCTAAATGACTTAGGGGGGTCCAATCTGAAGCTAGGGGGTGACGAACAAAACACAGAACAGCTCGCGACCGCAGATTATTTCGGCGATTAGATAAAATGTAAATTATATTTACATTTCCATGACTTTTCCAAAACTTTGGCAAAAATATTGTTTTCCATAACTTTTCCAGGGCCTGGAATTTGCATTTTGAATTTCCATGACTTTTCCAGGTTTTCAATGACCGTACGAACCCGGTTTAGTTTGACATCTGATTTAGGGGATTAAACAATACACTCGTTTTATTTGTTACCTGGTGGTTACTTACTTGGTCGTCACGAGGGCACTTTTAATCGTGCTGCTGCACCACACACCCGCCGTGGCCTGTCTGACTGACTGTCAGCTCTGCGCGCTGCGCGTTCACGTTGAGAGCAGGGAAGGGAGGGGCTGCAGCCAGGGCACGTACGGGAGTGCCGCGGGGCACGTGTGGGGATGTCTGACAAAATTACAACGCGCATTTGGGGCATTGTTGTATATATTAGAAGCTTTTAATCCAGAATTGATCGATGTTACCACATACAGTATACTGTAAACAAACAAAAACAAAACTGTAAAAAACGAACTTTCAAAAGGGCACATTGCTGTCCAGAGGGCAAAACGGGCAGGTGCTCAAGCACTACCTAGAGTCTGTGTGTGCACGTCTCTGGTCTTTGTTAAGAATGCAACATCATAAAAAATGTACCCAAAGTGTTCAATAAGTTAAATGGTGTCTTCTGCGTATACTTAAATGACACAAAGTTATGTCTATCTTATAGGCCTGTGTTCTGTAAGCAACATCTGTTTACATGTTTCCTTGTTTATGGTTTCATTATGACCTTAGAGTGGCTCCACTAACCCGGCTGGATTTGGCCACACAATGAGATCCTGGCAGATGTAGTTGGTGACCTTGTTTGATTTCAGTCTGACTGTTAGCCGTTCATCACTTCCTGTTGACTGTTAGCCGTTCATCACTTCTTGTTGACTGTTAGCCGTTCATCACTTCTTGTTGACTGTTAGCCGTTCATCACTTCTTGTTGACTGTTAGCCGTTCATCACTTCCTGTTGACTGTTAGCCGTTCATCTCTTCCTGTTGAAGGCTCATCCTGGATCTCCGTCACTATCGTTCCCCTAACAGCGATAAACTGATTCTCTCTCAGATCTACGATGAACTCCCACTGGACTCTGCAATCACCGATCTGTTGTGATCCTCCTGACTGTCCTCCTCTCCTTGTCTCCTCTCCTATGCTTCCTTTCCTCTCATTGATTAAACACGTCGCTATATAAGAAACGTCTTTAAGAAAAGCCTCAAGACCACCTGCTCCGCTCCGCATGTTACCGACTGTCCTGATTGGATTGATTTGTATTCTTACGCTCTTCACCGTTTCCATATTACCGTCTTATCGATAAGCTCCTCGTAGCATTGTGAAGCACCCTGAGAGGACGTTGTTTTTAAAGTGTGCTATATAAATGAAATGTACAATACAGGTGGGAAAGAGGAGATTGCTCAATCGACATGTCGTGTTATCAAAGGACCTCAATCAGAGAAGGAAACGGTTATTTAAAATCCCATTTGAACACAGCGAGGGGTCGGCGGTCGGCTCTCATACCCCCCCCCCCTGTCCGTCTGTCCTGACTAACCCGGTGCTGTCTCGCTTTGATCTTCTGTTTTCATCAGCATCCCTGCTGTAAGCCTCTTTGTTGCATGTTTTACTGATTGTATCCACTTGTTTTTAGGGTGTCCAGGGACTGCAGAGGAAACATGGCGACAGACGTGTTTATATTCTGCACTGTCCCTGTTCGAGTCCCGCTGCAGTCGTTGTTGTGTCCGCGAGACTCGTCGCCCCAAAGTGCTCCTGTGGGGATCGCCCACAGTATTGACTTCGCTTTGGATAAAAGCGTCTAACAAGTGACATGTCATGTGATGTCTCCTCTCTCCTTGCTTCCTCCCCCCTTAGGGTCTCGGGGATCAAACGAACGGGACCTTTGTGAACTGCATGCCGTACCCGCTGTCCAATGAAATGCATCCTAAGATCCACTCTGTGATGATTTTCCTGGTGTACTTCCTCATTCCTCTGACCATCATCTCCGTGTACTACTACCACATCGCCCGCACGCTGATCAAAAGCGCTCACGACATGCCGGGAGAGGTCAGCGAACACACCAAGAGACAGGTGAGAAAAGCTGCTGCTACAAAGCTTTCTACAAGTTATCTCAATGAAGTCTGTGAGAAGATAATGCTTCCCTTTAAAGAGTCCTCTCCTGCTGATGTTCAGGTGTATATCAGTGTGTAGTGTCTCTACTTTAAAGAGTCCTCTCCTGCTGATGTTCAGGTGTATATCAGTATGTAGTGCCTCTACTTTAAAGAGTCCTCTCCTGCTGGTGTTCAGGTGTATATCAGTATGTAGTGTCTCTACTTTAAAGAGTCCTCTCCTGCTGATGTTCAGGTGTATATCAGTATGTAGTGTCTCTACTTTAAAGAGTCCTCTCCTGCTGGTGTTCAGGTGTATATCAGTGTGTAGTGTCTCTACTTTAAAGAGTCCTCTCCTGCTGGTGTTCAGGTGTATATCAGTGTGTAGTGTCTCTACTTTAAAGAGTCCTCTCCTGCTGGTGTTCAGGTGTATATCAGTATGTAGTGTCTCTACTTTAAAGAGTCCTCTCCTGCTGATGTTCAGGTGTATATCAGTATGTAGTGTCTCTACTTTAAAGAGTCCTCTCCTGCTGATGTTCAGGTGTATATCAGTATGTAGTGTCTCTACTTTAAAGAGTCCTCTCCTGCTGGTGTTCAGGTGTATATCAGTGTGTAGTGTCTCTACTTTAAAGAGTCCTCTCCTGCTGATGTTCAGGTGTATATCAGTATGTAGTGTCTCTACTTTAAAGAGTCCTCTCCTGCTGATGTTCAGGTGTATATCAGTGTGTAGTGTCTCTACTTTAAAGAGTCCTCTCCTGCTGTAATATTGTTGCTGGAAATTAAAAACGGCAATGGGCCGAGAACAGCACCCTGAGGAACTCCACATGGTTGCAGTTTAAGACTTATGCTTTTTAAAGAGACTTCTCTCTTTATTTGTCTCACACTGCCAGTGCTGCTGCACCTCTTTTCACCCTCTGTCTGAAACCAGACAAATAATTAATCGGACAAATTAACAGTAAACTCAGATTTTTAAAGAGTCTCTGAAGAATTGATTGAATACATTTCAACTCATTCTGGAACTGTTCACTTTTCTAATTGCAAGTTTCAAAATGTTCACTTTTCCACACTTGTGACTTAAACTAGACTTATTTTAAAGACTAGTCATCTCCATATTAATAACATACTGCACTCGGA
>JAMFTG010000422.1:15000-72500 GCA_023974075.1 Chaenocephalus aceratus | reverse complement strand
CTTTGTTTACAATCTGACAGCTGGAAGCAAAGGGAAGCCCTCCGAGTCCGGTCCGGCCTCATGTTGCTATGGTGATCACGTGCCTGCCTGGCTTTGGTGGCCGATCCTCGGGTCAATCTGTCCCCGGAAATGGTCCCGTTTTTAAATATGGTTAAATAGATTTTGAGTTTTCTCATGGCAGCTAGAGTATAGGGGACAAACCGGGGACTTTACTTCCTCTTGACACCGTCGGTTATTTACAAAAAACACCTAAATATACTTGTTATTGTGCTTCTGTCTTTCTGTGTCTTTTCATCTGCAACTCCCTCCCCCTCTCTCTCTTCTCCTGATCGCCCTCTCTCAGAGAGCCCTTCAATGTCCCGCTTCACTGTAGGATTTCTGCCATGTCTCTACTTTAGTTTGACTATCTCTGTTACTAAGTTATGGAATACTAAATAAATAAGTAATTAGATACCTTACCGTTACTTGCGCTCATAAAGAATGATAAGAATAATGCGTATTGAACTGGTTTTTATTAATTAGTGAGTTTATTTAAGGCACAGCAGTTACAAAGGTCAAAACTACATTACAACAGAATTGTCCGCATGTTGTCTTTAATAGTCACTAAATTAGATATGTTAATGAGATATGGACCGCAACATTTTTCCCCCCTGGTTTTCATTTTTTTTTTTATATAAAAAAAGTTCTTACGTTTTCGGGGGGGCGGCCCTTTTTCTAGTTTAGAGCAATAGCCCCTCCAAATGTCTGTGCACGTCCCTGCTCCTTATCACACACTCACACTTAACATCTTCTTGCCATGACAAAGACATTTCCCAGAACACACTTCACCCTCCCATTCACTTTAATCACTGAACGCATCACCGGTGTGTTTCACCTCTCTGCAGCTGATCATCTTTTGTCTATGCCCCGGCCACACGAGGACGAAAACGGCTAAACGCATAGGATTAACGCAATCGCAATCGCAAACAAGCTTCCGTCCACACGCAATAGTTATCCAGATAGTGTCTGTCCACACGAGACCGCTCCGTTTAGCTCCAACCGCTGGAGAAGCTGCAGTACATGCAGGAGCCTGTAGTGGCGCTGTAACTTCCTCCACAAAAGCAGAAAGAAGCATGGTTTCATGGTTGCCCTTCTGTTTATTCTCCGCGGTGGGGGCCGAGGGAAGCGGGCAGAGTTTTTCGCCAGTCAACGTGTTTTAAAGTTTAAATCTTCCGACAAAATGATAAAAGTGCCGGTCAAAGGTCTTCTTTGTTATTTATTGAGCTTTAAAACAAATGAATAACGACTCTATATAATATAATAATAAAATACACGGAGCCTCTCTTTTCCCTCCCTCTCTTCGGACAGCGTCAGCGTCTGTCTCATGCAGCATCTGATCCAGTAACGAGTGACCCGGCCGACAGTAAAAATAAACATATTTATAACTAGTTTAGTTTGAGAGGAGTCTCCGTCCTGTCAGATTAGACTTCACTCGCGTTTAGGTCCACATCGAGAGAAAGATAAATGATCTGAATTCAGGGTGCAGTTTACTTGACGCGGGAGAGGTGGGGCTATTGCCTCATCATTATCAGAACATGACCGTATAGGGCGTACACACGGAGCCGTTGGACCCCCAGAGCGTTGCGTATGCCGTTCTATCCACTTGGGACCCGTTATCGTTTCCGCAGTCGTTTAGTGCCATATTCGGTCGTCCTCGTGTGGCCGAACGGTCTATATGACACTAAACAGTAACGCAAACGACCGTTTTCGTCCTCGTGTGGCCAAACGGTCTATATGACACTAAACAGTAACGCAAACGACCGTTTTCGTCCTCGTGTGGCCGGGGCCTTAGAAGAAATTATAAAATATGCATGCCTTAAAATCATCCCAGCATTAAAAAGATGTCTCTACCGATGATCACCGTAAACAGGCACCGTTCTGTATACCCTATAGGGTCAGGGTCAGTGAACGCATCGCAGTGTATACCCCGTAGGGTCAGTGAACGCATCACAGATATATCTCTCTTCTAACGCAGACTCTCTTTTCACGAGTGGATCATGTTTCATCTGTTTCCAATAAAGTCCAGGCTTTGAAGAAGCTTCGTTATCATTTCAAACGTTAGGAGTTCAAAGGAGTGGATTAAAAGCTGTTTGATGGTGGTGCACGATGGTGTCGTGGATCCGACGTAACACTCCCGACTTTAAAGAACGAGACAAAGAGGAATCAATAGAAACACAGAGGTGGTTGAAGTATGATATCGCTGTCAGCACTATTCATTCATTCGTTCTATTTCCATGTGAATTACTGCTTTATTCATTTGTATTCTATTGCTATTTAACTGTATTTATTACATGGTTTAGTTGAATACTCGATTCTGATTGGTCAATTCAGAACACGTGACGCGTTGTTAATCCAGAACAGACAGACCGCTGTCAAGGATTTATTGACCGTTGTTAAGGACGCTCACATCTGCACAAAGAAGTCCGTTCGATTGAACTGTATACACACCAGGGGACACTAAAGAGTGACGCACACAGCTGGGAGACCAGGGGACACTGAAGAGTGACGCACACAGCTGGAGACCAGGGGACACTAAAGAGTGACGCACACAGCTGGGAGACCAGGGGACACTGAAGAGTGACGCACACAGCTGGAGACCAGGGGACACTAAAGAGTGACGCACACAGCTGGAGACCAGGGGACACTAAAGAGTGCGCACACAGCTGGAGACCAGGGGACACTAAAGAGTGACGCACACAGCTGGGAGACCAGGGACACTAAGGTGACGCACACAGCTGGGAGACCAGGGACACTAAAGAGTGACGCACACAGCTGGGAAACCAGGGGACACTAAAGAGTGACGCACACAGCTGGGAAAACAGGGGACACTAAAGAGTTATGCACACAGCTGGAGACCAGGGGACACTAAAGAGTGACGCACACAGCTGGAGACCAGGGGACACTAAAGAGTGACGCACACAGCTGGGAGACCAGGGGACACTAAAGAGTGACGCACACAGCTGGGAGACCAGGGGACACTAAAGAGTGACGCACACAGCTGGGAGACCAGGGGACACTAAAGAGTGGACGCACACAGCTGGGGGACCAGGGGACAAGAGTGACGCACACAGCTGGGAGACCAGGGACACTAAAGAGTGACGCACACAGCTGGAGACCAGGGACACTAAGAGTGACGCACACAGCTGGAGACCAGGGGACACTAAAGAGAGACGTACACCAGCTGGGAGACCAGGGGACACTAAAGAGTGACGCACACAGCTGGAGACCAGGGGACACTAAAGAGAGACGCACACAGCTGGAGACCAGGGGACACTAAAGAGAGACGCACACAGCTGGGAGACCAGGGGACACTAAAGAGAGACGCACACAGCTGGGAGACCAGGGGACACTAAAGAGAGACGCACACAGCTGGGAGACCAGGGGACACTAAAGAGAGACGCACACAGCTGGGAGACCAGGGGACACTAAAGAGTGACGCACACAGCTGGAGACCAGGGACACTAAAGAGTGACGCACACAGCTGGGAGACCAGGGGACACTAAAGAGTGACGCACACAGCTGGGAGACCAGGGGACACTAAAGAGTGACGCACACAGCTGGGAGACCAGGGGACACTAGTTCTCTTCTCTTCTCTTTACTCGCCCTGGTCCACGCGCTGCAGTGTGTTCTGTGGGAGGAGCCTATGACCTCAGTTTCCAGTGACATTTCGGAGCTGATGCACATCGAGCATGACGCCTTGACCCTTGACCCCTGAGGGGTTCAGCAGGTCTGCAGGACCACTGAAAGCTCTCTGGGAAACACGGCTGACATCTTCCGCCGGGCGACCCGAGCACACGAGAGACACAACTGACCTTCTGCGTTCGTCTCCGAGTCTCCGAGCGTCCGCCTGACGAGGTCAAACCGAAGCTCTCCTTTTAAAACACGACCTCACATCCATCTCCCCCGTGTGTCCATTCCGCCACGAGGCTTTTAGCGTCCTCCTCCCGGCGGACCACGTCTCCGGCCTGATCACATGGCACGCCTTTAGACAAGTGGAGAATGACTGCTTTTAACCCGCGTGTGTTCATCAAGCATCAAGCCTGTCTCCTGAAACTAACGTTGGTATACGACGAGGAATATCTTTCAAAGCGTGTATTTAGTTTTTCAGAGTCAGCGTTCTGCCGCAGCGAGAGGCGTTCGGTGTCAGCAACGAGACACATGGGATTCAATGAACGTCTAGACCAGGGGTGTCAAACTCAATTTCATCGCGGGCCACATCAGCATTACGGCTGCACTCAAAGGGCCGGTTGTTTAAGACTATATAAAAATACATATATAAATATATCATATATATAAAATAATGTATTATATTACATCATTGCCTCTGCATTGGATTATCATCGGATAGGGTAATAACTTCATAATTAACTACGTCTGAAAGCAGAAGTCTAGGGCAAATAATTGCAAGTCTTTTCAGTGCGTAAGTATGGAAGCCCATTTCCGCCACTTGAAAAAAATAAAATCCCCATGAAAAGTCATCATAATGAGATAAGAAGTGCGCATGCGCTGCAGTGGCGCTGTCTTCAAAGGTCCCTTCATCACCTTGCTGCTCTCCACCATGCAAACAGCATCTAGTCCTAAATAAGGTAACTATTACAGGTGACTTTTGTAAATGTTAGATGTTACATATAGCCTATATCGCAGCTACACTACAACAATGCAGTTCATAGCTTTGACATTACCTGCTAATGCCTATAGTTTTGTGGTAACGTTCACGCCACTAATGACAATAGTGTAGGCATACCGCTGCTGTGAGTTGCTCTAACTCTAACCCGTGAACGTTACCACAAAACTATAGGCATATATATTATATATATTATATATATTATA
The DNA here is from genome assembly GCA_023974075.1 of Chaenocephalus aceratus. Taxonomy (NCBI): domain Eukaryota; kingdom Metazoa; phylum Chordata; class Actinopteri; order Perciformes; family Channichthyidae; genus Chaenocephalus; species Chaenocephalus aceratus. The sequence goes on along the minus strand of JAMFTG010000422.1, from coordinate 67,631 downwards.
TTCATAACAGGTAATGTCAAAGACAGCGCCACTGCAGCGCATTCGCACTTCTTATCTCATAATTATGACTTTTTATGGGGATTTTATTTTTTTCAAGTGGCGGAAATGGGCTTCCATACATATGTCCCAAATGATTTAAAAAGAAAAGCCAAATTCTGGAGAAAAAATAAATAGAAGTCACATTTTGAAATAAAAATCTAATTCTGAGAAAAAAGGAATTCTATGAAAAAATGCAAATTCTGAGAAAAAAGTCATATTTGAGATGCATTGTGGGAAATGTAGTTTATGGGCAACGTGCTTCTGTAACTGTATAATAAACATATTATATTCTTTGCAAGCTCTTGTGGGGCCACATAAAATGAAGTCGCGGGCCGAATGTGGCCCCCGGGCCTTGAGTTTGACACCCTGTACTAGACGAACACAACTGATTGAAAGGAACAAACCGAAGTCTGTGAAGAACACCCATAAACATCCATCTGTATCCCCCCCCCCTGACTCTTCTCTTTGTTTGGTGCAGATGGACACGAGGAAGCGCCTGGCGAAGATCGTGCTGGTGTTCGTGGGCCTGTTCGCCCTCTGCTGGTTCCCCAACCACGTTCTCTACATGTACCGCTCGTTCCACTACCAGCAGATGGACCTGTCCGTGGCGCACATGGTCGTCACGCTGCTCTCCAGAGTCCTCAGCTTCTCCTCGTCCTGCGTCAACCCCTTCGCCCTCTACCTGCTCAGCGAGAGCTTCAGGCGGCACTTCAACAGGTGGGGCACCGAGTCAGAGCAGAGCTGATGCCACACACAATGATGTATTCAAACTAATATTTGAAATACTTGTTCCGGTTGAATATTATTTGTTTCCGTTGCGGATTTTACGTTTTCAGATTCAAAACAATCATTTTTTCAGTTTCAAATATTGTTTTTTCAGGTTTCAATTTTTTTTTCACTTTCAGATTTTTTTTCTTCCGTTTTCAGACAAAAAATGTGAAACCTGAAAAAACAAGATTTGAAACTGATAAAATAATTATTTAAAAGCTCCCCATTATAGATATTATAAATAATAATAGTTCTTTAACAAACCCATACAGATCCTGATGAAGTCAATGACTAGAAATGATAACACAAAGACCGCCGCTCTGCCCGTACACAAACTCATACTTGAAGTCATTCAGCTTAAAAAATAAACAAATATAGAAAATACAAATACGACTTCGATGTTACATATTTACAGCACTTTACAGATCTGGATATGATCCCAAGTTCTGAATATAATAAACTCATTTTTAGATTTAGCAAGTTGTGTGTGTTATGCATCCACTTTCATCGATATGCATCGGGTTATTGCTTCAACAGTTCTGTGTTTCTCTTCTGATTGAAACTATAAAATACATAGAGTGGAATAAATGGCTGTCCTCAGGCTGGCGGCGGACGGCTGCGTGCAGACATGGCGACAGCAGACTAATCAAAACGGTTCCCGGCAGGCTGAGCATGTGTCAGAGTCTGAAAGAGATTGATAGAAACAGACGTTGAGTACAGTTCTTCCATTTTCTCCGTAAACCCGGCGATGATGGAGTAATCATGGCGTCGTGTTTTTCTAAACCTCCTTCTGAGTTCTCCCGCTTCCACTGAACATTACGATTCCCTCCGTACGATGCAAAGCCCCTTCAGAACTCACACTTCCTCCCGAAGCTGCCGCAGTGAGACGGGCTTTCTTTAGGGGAGCTTTGGGTTCATCCCGACAGCAGAGAGACATCTGGGAAGGAAGCAGGCGCCATGACTCCCCTGTCCTCGGGTTATTTCTCATTATTCACGAGGACAAATGTTAATATTCTAGTGTGAGGGAAGTTACGCCTTCACCTTTTCCACTTTAACGGTTTTTATTGAGTCTTTGGGAGCTTGCTGCGAAGACCACTTCCTTGAAATAAGAACACAAATCTGCCAATAGAACAAGTGAGCATTAGCTTGGTGAGACGTCTTGAACTAAGAAGAGATATTTAGATAAATCACATCTTTAATTATCTGGAGAACTCCTTTTGACCTGCACTGAACAAAAATATAAACGCAACACTTTTGTTTTTGCTCCCATTCTTCATGAGATGAACTCAAAGATCTAAAACATGTTCTATAAACACAAAATAACCATTTCTCTCAAATATTGTTCACAAATCTGAAACAATGTGTGATAGTGAGCACTTCTCCTTTGCCGAGATGATCCATCCCACCTCTCAGGCGTGGCATCAAGATGCTGATCAGACAGCATGGTTATTGCACAGGTGTGCTTTAGGCTGGCCACAATAAAAGGCCACTCTGAAACGTGCAGTTTGCTTTATTGGGGGGGTCTGGGGGGGTCCGAAAACCAGGCAGTATCTGGTGTGAGGGGTAGGGGTTAGGGTTAGGGGTAATGTTGTGAATCGAGTGGCCTGTGTTCGTCGTCCATTACATACGCCTGCCCATACCATAACCCCACCACCACCATGGGCCACTCGATTCACAACATTACCCTACCCCTACCCCTACCCCTACCCCTACCCCTACCCCTACCCCTACCCCTACTCCTAACCCTACCCCTACCCCTACCCCTCACAGCAGATACTGCCTGGTTTTCGGACCCCCCCAGACTCAAAGCAAAACTGCACGTTTCAGAGTGGCCTTCTATTGTGGCCAGCCTAAGGCCCACCTGTGCAATAATCATGCTGTCTGATCAGCATCTTGATATGCCACGCCTGAGAGGTGGGATGGATTATCTCGGCAAAGGAGAAGTGCTCACTATCACACATTGTTTCAGATTTGTGAACAATATTTGAGAGAAATGGTTATTTTGTGTTTATAGAACATGTTTTAGATCTTTGAGTTCATCTCATGAAGAATGGGAGCAAAAACAAAAGTGTTGCGTTTATATTTGTGTTCAGTGTAGATTTCACCAGAATCAGGAAATGCTGCTACAAAATGAGCTCAAAGGGATTCTGCGTTCTGACGGCAGCTGGTGATTTTCTAATAAACACGTAAATATGTGTTTCCTCTGAGATACGACTCAAAGTAAGTTTTGACCCAACAAGATGAGGCATCGTCTAAAACAAGAGCCTATATCTCACTGCAGGGACACTTCTGAGGGGACTGTGTCTCATGGTGGAGAGACACATGCTGACGAGACATTGGACTAATATACTGGATAAGATTTAGACTTTCTGTGTATATACAATAAAAGAAGACTAGAAAGTGTCCCAGGTGAGCGCTCTCTCTGTCTCAGCTCGTCTCTGGCTTCGTCCTCATCTCGTCTCGTTCTCAACAAAGCCAAAATAAGGACTGTAGAAACAATTTTTACATTTGTTTTTCTTCTTCTAAATAAAAAATGCAATTACAATTATTTTCCGATTCCCCGCACTTCAAAGTCATTTCCTTGAAGAACCAAGCATTGGAACAAGTGAATCCATGCTTCATTGAAAAGAAGGACTCGCGTTAGACAAAAGGAAAGTGGAAATAAAGAACATTTGGTTTCCTGCTTTCTCTCCTCCTCGGCTTTGAGTCGCTGTGCAGCGTTTTCTACGGAGACTTTGGACACTGTTGATGTAGAAGAGACATGGAGAAGAGGGACACATGTTGATGTAGAAGAGACATGAGGAAGAGGGGACACATGTTGATGTAGAAGAGACATGGAGAAGAGGGGACACATGTTGATGTAGAAGAGACATTAGGGAAGAGGGGACACATGTTGATGTAGAAGAGACATGGAGAAGAGGGGACACATGTTGATGTAGAAGAGACATGGAGAAGAGGGGACACATGTTGATGTAGAAGAGACATGGAGAAGAGGGGACACATGTTGATGTAGAAGAGACATGAGAAGAGGGGACACATGTTGATGTAGAAGAGACATGAGGAAGAGGGGACACATGTTGATGTAGAGAGACATGGAGAAGAGGGGACACATGTTGATGTAGAAGAGACATGAGGAAGAGGGACACATGTTGATGTAGAAGAGACATGGAGAAGAGGGGACACATGTTGATGAGAAGAGACATGGAGAAGAGGGGACACATGTTGATGTAGAAGAGACGAGAGAGAAGGGGACACATGTTGATGTAGAAGAGACATGGAGAAGAGGGGACACATGTTGATGTAGAAGAGACATGAGGAGAGAGGGGACACATGTTGATGTAGAAGAGCCATGGAGAAGAGGGGACACATGTTGATGTAGAAGAGACATGAGGAAGAGGGGACACATGTGATGTAGAAGAGACATGGAGAAGAGGGGGACACATGTTGATGTAGAAGAGACATGGAGAAGAGGGGACACATGTTGATGTAGAAGAGCATGGAGAAGAGGGGACACGTGTTGTGTAGAAGAGACAGGGAGAAGAGGGGACACATGTTGATGTAGAAGAGACATGAGAAGAGGGGACACATGTTGATGTAGAAGAGACATGGAGAAGAGGGGACACATGTTGATGTAGAAGAGACATGAAGAAGAGGGGACACATGTTGATGTAGAAGAGACATGGAGAAGAGGGGACACATGTTGATGTAGAAGAGACATGGAGAAGAGGGGACACATGTTGATGTAGAAGAGACATGGAGCAGAGGGGACACATGTTGATGTAGAAGAGACATGGAGAAGAGGGGACACGTGTTGATGTAGGAGAGACATGAAGAAGAGGGGACACGTGTTGATGTAGAAGAGACATGAAGAAGAGGGGACACGTGTTGATGTAGGAGAGACATGAAGAAGAGGGGACACGTGTTGATGAAGAAGAGACATGAAGAAGAGGGGACACGTGTTGATGTAGGAGAGACATGAAGAAGAGGGGACACGTGTTGATGTAGAAGAGACATGAAGAAGAGGGGACACGTGTTGATGTAGAAGAGACATGAGGAAGAGGGGACACGTGTTGATGTAGAAGAGACATGAAGAAGAGGGGACACGTGTTGATGTAGAAGAGACATGAAGAACAGGGGACACATGTTGATGTAAGAAGAGACATGAAGAAGAGGGGACACATGTTGATGTAGAAGAGACATGAAGAAGAGGGGACACATGTTGATGTAGAAGAGACATGGAGAAGAGGGGACACATGTTGATGTAGAAGAGACATGGAGAAGAGGGGACACATGTTGATGTAGAAGAGACATGGAGAAGAGGGGACACATGTTTGATGTAGAAGAGACATGGAGAAGAGGGGACAACATGTTGATGTAGAAGAGACATGGAGAAGAGGGGACACGTGTTGATGTAGAAGAGACATGGAGAAGAGGGGACACGTGTTGATGTAGAAGAGACATGGAGAAGAGGGGACACGTGTTGATGTAGAAGAGACATGGAGAAGAGGGGACCACATGTTGATGTAGAAGAGACATGGAGAAGAGGGGACACGTGTTGATGAAGAAGAGACATGGAGAAGAGGGGACACGTGTTGATGTAGAAGAGGACATGGAGAAGAGGGGACACGTGTTGATGTAGAAGAGACATGAAGAAGAGGGGACACATGTTGATGTAGAAGAGACATGTAGAAGAGGGGACAACATGTTGATGTAGAAGAGACATGGAGAAGAGGGGACACATGTTGAGGTAGAAGAGACATGGAGAAGAGGGGACACATGTTGATGTAGAAGAGACATGAAGAAGAGGGGACACATGTTGATGTAGAAGAACTGAAGAAGAGGGGACACATGTTTGATGTAGAAGAGACATGAGGAAGAGGGGACACATGTTGATGTAGAAGAGACATGAGAAGAGGGGACACATGTTGATGTAGAAGAGACATGGAGAAGAGGGACACATGTTGATGTAGAAGAGGACATGGAGAGAAGGGGACACATGTTGATGTAGAAGAGACATGAAGAAGAGGGGACACATGTTGATGTAGAAGAGACATGAAGAAGAGGGGACACGTGTTGATGTAGAAGAGACATGGAGAAGAGGGGACACGTGTTGATGTAGAAGAGACATGGAGAAGAGGGGACACGTGTTGATGTAGGAGAGACATGAAGAAGAGGGGACACGTGTTGATGTAGAAGAGACATGAAGAAGAGGGGACACGTGTTGATGTAGGAGAGACATGAAGAAGAGGGGACACATGTTTGATGTAGGAGAGACATGAAGAAGAGGGGACACATGTTGATGTAGAAGAGACATGAGGAAGAGGGGACACGTGTTGATGTAGAAGAGACATGAAGAAGAGGGGACACGTGTTGATGTAGAAGAGACTGAAGAACAGGGGACACATGTTGATGTAGAAGAGACATGAAGAAGAGGGGACACATATTGATGTAGAAGAGACATGAAGAAGAGAGGACACATGTTGATGTAGAAGAGACATGGAGAAGAGGGGACACATGTTGATGTAGAAGAGACATGGAGAAGAGGGGGACACATGTTTATGTAGAAGAGACATGAAGAAGAGGGGACACATGTTGATGTAGAAGAGACATGGAGAAGAGGGGACACATGTTGATGAAGAAGAGACATGAAGAAAGAGGGGACACGTGTTGATGTAGAAGAAGACATGGAGAAGAAGGGGACACGTGTTGATGTAGAAGAGACATGAAGAAGAGGGGACACGTGTTGATGTAGAAGAGACATGGAGAAGAGGGGACACATGTTGATGTAGAAGAGGACATGAAGAAGAGGGGACACATGTTGATGTAGAAGAGACATGGAGAAGAGGGGACACATGTTGATGTAGAAGAGACACGGAGAAGAGGGGACACATGTTGATGTAGAAGAGAGACACGAAGAAGAGGGGACACAGGTTGATGTAGAAGAGACACGAAGAAGAGGGGACACATGTTGATGTAGAAGAGAGACACGAAGAAGAGGGGACACGTTGTGATGTAGAAGAGACATGAAGAAGAGGGGACACATGTTGATGTAGAAGAGACATGAGGAAGAGGGGACACATGTTGATGTAGAAGAGGGGACACATGTTGACGTAGAAGAGGGGACATGTGTTGATGTAGAAGAGGGGACACATGTTGATGTTGAAGAGGGGACACATGTTGATGTAGAAGAGGGGACACATGTTGATGTAGAAGAGGGGACACGTGTTGATGTAGAGGAGGGGACACGTGTTGATGTAGAAGAGGGGACACATGTTGATGTAGAAGAGGGGACATGTGTTGATGTAGAAGAGGGGACACATGTTGATGTAGAAGAGGGGACACATGTTGATGTACTGTAGAAGACGGGACACGTGTTGATGTAGAAGAGGGGACACATGTTGACGTAGAAGAGGGGACATGTGTTGATGTAGAAGAGGGGACACATGTTGATGTAGAAGAGGGGACATGTGTTGATGTAGAAGAGGGGACACATGTTGATGTAGAAGAGGGGACATGTGTTGATGTAGAAGAGGGGACACTTGTTGATGTAGAAGAGGGGACACATGTTGATGTAGAAGAGGGGATACATGTTGATGTAGAAGAGGGGACACATGTTGACGTAGAAGAGGGGACATGTGTTGATGTAGAAGACGGGACACGTGTTGATGTAGAAGAGGGGGACACATGTTGATGTAGAAGAGGGGACACGTGTTGATGTAGAAGAGGGGACACGTGTTGATGTAGAAGAGGGGACACATGTTGATGTAGAAGAGGGGACACATGTTGATGTAGAAGAGACATGAAGAAGAGGGGACACATGTTGATGTAGAAGAGGGGACATATGTTGATGTAGAGGAGACATGCAGAAGTGGATTTTACAGAATCGGTGACCTTTAACCTCCTCTTCTTCTTCCTCCTCCTCTTCCTCTCCAGTCAGCTGCAATGTGGGCGGAGTCCCCGCCCCGAGCGCCAGGCCAGCTACATGCACAGCACCTCGCACATCCGCCTCACCTCCATCAAGAAAACCCTTCCCACCACCGCCATCATCGCCCTGGCAACCAATGGGAACACCAACAGACAGGAAGTGGCTCTGTGAGTCAAGACGTCCTTCGTCTCGAGGAGTTCACGATCGCACCAGCCGGACTTCATCATCGTCATCCTCAAACTTGGCAACCAAACAAAAAGTGCCTCTTGGAAACACTCGCTCACACATCTCGGGACCTGAACGCACCTTCTGCGGCCACATGGCAGAGGGGCAGGTGTTCATCTGCAGGGGTAGGTCTCTGCGGAGTCCTTAAGGAAGCATGCTTAGCACAGCTGGGGCAGCTTGACTCTCTGTTCCTGGGCTCAGTGAGGAGTCCACGAAGCATCTTCTTCCACTCAGAGACATCGGTCCCCAGAGAGCAGGAGGCGAGACGCAGAGAAACCTCTTCATCAGCAAGTCCTGGTTCCCACCCAAGAACTCGCAGACCGGTGGGACCGTCGGGGTACAGAGGAAGGGAATAGAATGCTTGGCAGTTAGAAAACGACCCACATGGTTGCACACCAAAAGATCTCCCTCTACGGGGACATTTGTCCTCGGTCAATGTTTTGTCTGTTGCTCTGAGAGTCTCCGAGTTCACCAGGTTCACTCAAAGGTCCCGTTGTCGTGTCCGTCTGCCGACCCAGTCTGCGGCTGGTGTCTCTGCTCTAACAGGAAGTCAGGCTTTCACCGCCATGTCTATCTCTACTCTAAAAGACGTCCAGCGACCATTAGTGAAAGCTACGTAGCATAGCAACGAGTATAACGTGGAGGACGCCGGAGACAGGTGTCCTTGTCCTGAACACGTTATCTCACTCAAAACTCAAATCTAGATGTTCTCACGTTGCTGTGTTGTTGTTTGTGTCTGAAACCGATCGCACGGTGCACCCCGCGGCGTCTCTTGTATGAAATGTATTGATTCAATGTCTTTTGGGAGAGAAGTAGACTGACCTCGGGATCTACTTTCTGTGGACGATGTCCTCCCGATGGCCTCTGTGACCTTTGAGACTGCGACACACCGGAGCATCGGAGCGCCAGCAGGGCGAAGGCGCTCTGCGGGACACTGCTGGGGCTGAAGCGGTTTGTGAGCGAGCACGGCCGCTCGTACATCAACTCAAAACCAGCAGTCGGTCACTGCGAGAGACTCGAGTCTCCGTTATCTTGGATCGTACGCTTAGAGACGGAGATATTTACGTTTCTTCATGTTCTTTGTTGCATCGACGATCAGCCACATCATCCAGTGATCCTGCTCCCACGCGTGTTCTGTGCTGGTTCGTGTTGGATTGGGAGACTGAATGATAGGTGGACATGAAGTGGGACATGAAGTGGGACATGAAGTGGGACATGAAGTGGGACATGAAGTGGACATGACTCCTGCAGAGGACAGAACAAAGTGAATGGACTCCTGACTTTAACAACGACAGAACATTTTGAACAAACCTCTTGGATTCTTAATCTGCCAGTAACGGATCAGAACCAGAACCCCTTTGTGTGTCCCGCTCATCCAGAGCAGGCGGTGCGGGTAGACTCACATCCATGCTGGATTGTACGCATGCTCTTTTTCGTCGGAAACTCTGTTGCATCAACGATACTTTGAATCCAGCCCGGTCTCACGGCATTTCGTGTTATAGTCACAAAATGAATCTATTGATTCGTGTTCACCAACACGATTTCCCCATTTTCTTCATGTCACACAGAACGATTATCAAATCAAATCAAATCAAGTTTTATTTATATAGCACATTTATAAATTATGTTTGGTGAATGGTATGATGAAGTGCTGTACATAAAATAAAAATAGCCTACAGTAGAGACACTTTACAGCAAATACAACAGCACAGACCCTCTGTCCTTAGACCCTCTGTCCTTAGACCCTCTGTCCTTAGACCCTCTGTCCTTAGACCCTCTGTCCTCAGACCCTCTGTCCTCAGATCCTCTGTCCTTAGACCCTCTGTCCTCAGACCCTCTGTCCTTAGACCCTCTGTCCTCAGACCCTCTGTCCTTAGACCCTCTGTCCTCAGACCCTCTGTCCTTAGACCCTCTGTCCTCAGACCCTCTGTCCTCAGATCCTCTGTCCTTAGACCCTCTGTCCTCAGACCCTCTGTCCTTGGACCCTCTGTCCTCAGACCCTCTGTCCTCAGACCCTCTGTCCTTAGACCCTCTGTCCTCAGACCCTCTGTCCTCAGACCCTCTGTCCTCAGACCCTCTGTCCTCAGACCCTCTGTCCTCAGACCCTCTGTCCTTAGACCCTCTGTCCTCAGACCCTCACATCGTACAAGGAAACACTTCCAGAGAAACCCCACAGTTTAAGGGAACATGGAGAAACCTCAGGGAGAGCAGCAGAGGAGGGATCCCTCTCCCAGGATGGACAGACTGCAATAGATGCCGTGTGTGAATCCAAGAGATAATACATTTTACAGCATATAGACCGATGTTAGGAAATGCATGTGTCTGTAATGAGAAGACAAATCCACGAGGATGTCAGCTACGATCCTGTGGAAGCCATCAGGGAAGCAGCATGACGAGACCCAGGCAGGACCGCAGAGACAGATTCAGCCACGACCCGAAGTCCACGACTTAGTCCAGAACTCAGGATAGAGGATCCAAGACACAGGACCACAGCAAGAGGATCAGCCTCGACTCCGGGTCCCGGCGTAGATATAGATACAAGACAAGAACAAAGATGTGGTTAATGGGAACAAGAGAAGACACAGACACAGACAGAGAGGTCAAAGGTCATTGGATACAAGTTATTCTTGATGAACCTCTAGAAAGATCTCATGAACTTCCCCACTCAATCTATCAAGACCCGAGCAGTTTATAAAAGCAATGTATTTCTATAGTATGTTTCGTGCCTGCACCAAATAATAACAAATTAGAAGGAAAAACAGATTAATAAATACAGGTGTCAGTATTCTGAGGCTCTGAGACATTTATTTTCCTCACCGACGGCAAAAAAAAAGTCAGACATTATACGATTTACAATAAAAACAATAATCTTGATATTGAGTAAGAACATGTTTTTATGAACCCCAGCTTCCGGTCTTCCACGACCCGACCGGACAAGAAGACGCAGGCCCGAAACACACCACCAACAGAAATACATCGCTTTCAAATTGTTCTGTGCGACACGAAGAAAAGGGAAATCGTGTTGGTGAACACGAATCAACAGATTAGGCAAGTTTATTTATAGCACTTTTCAACACAAGGGAATTCAAAGTGCTTTACAAAAATGAAAAAACATTAAGAAAATGGCATTTAAAAAGAAAAGCTAATAAAATAAACATTAAAAGATTACATTTATGTCGTGACTATAACAGGACATGCCGCGAGACGGGCTGATGAACCAATGCAGAGCGACCGGTGTGTTTGTGTTGGGGTGACCACAAGGGGACCCCGACTGCTCTGGCATCTGGTGCTGCGAGAGCCCACCCCGCCTGGTAACAAGCACCCTGTCCTCTGAAGGGCTCTAAGAGCTGTGGTTAGTGTCGTGCTGTGTGTTGCTGCTTTGGCATGCAGTGGCAGCTGGTGAGGCGCGCGCACGGCCACCGGCTGCACGTGTAGAAACCTGAAAAAAGACGATGTTAATTTTTCTGCTTTAATGTTCGTCGTGTTGTTCAGTGCCACGCATGTTCCTGTGTTGGAGAATCACGTGTAAAGATCATGAACACGCATAATACATGTTCCTATGTTAGTGCACACATGTTCATTTGAGCATTCTGAAATTGAAATAAATGTTTTACGCAACATTACGGCTGGGACTACTTATCTTTCCGGGCGGCGTAACGACCGGTCCGCTCGCTCGTTAACAAGATACAAGTGCAGCTGAACAGCCAGGTGAGTGGCTTCAGAGCGCACATGGTTCCGTCAGCAGCTGAACTGACAGGTGAGTGGCTTCAGAGCGCCTGAGTGCACGTGGTTCCGTCACAGGCCCGGTTCTACGGGGGTACATAAGGGTGCATTGCACCCTCAGTTGAGTCGTTATGCACCCTCATTTGAAAAATGAAAAGTAAAAAAAAAAAAAAATATTAAAAGTGAAAAATATTACATTTTGCCTACTATTACTAACAATAGTCGTAATAATAATAATAATAATAATAATAATAATAATAATAATAAGAAGAAGAAGAAGAAGAAGAAGAAGAAGAAGAAGAAGAGAATATAGTTGAAATAAAATAAATTGTAATTGTGGTTGAATAGCATTGTTTGCTGCATTTATTTGATCAATTTAAACGGTAAGTAACGTTATTATGTCAGGTGCGCGTGACCTGTGCCGCTGCACGTTCATCATCTGCAAGGTGCTGACACAGCAGTCAGTGATGGATCAGAACATGGTTAAAACAACCAGCCCTTATCGCCAGCACACATCTACTGCAGGTAATAACAGTTCAGATCATGGGGACATTACGTTACTGTCGTGGACACTAACGTAACGTCCTCCTGCCCGACTCGCCGGCTTTGCCCGCCTCGCCCACAGAGGCGGAGCAGCCACAGCCGTCTTCGTTACCCCAAACACCGCCACCCCTCGGCGGCCCGCAAAGTGCCAGAGGACCTCTGCAAAACAGAGCCTGCCCAGGTGTATTTAAAAAAGTACCAACTCGTCTGTACAGTGGGGTGAGGCGCTCATTGTGCAGCTCATGGTTTCAAAACAGAGATTGGCTGGAATATTCATGTTAAAAAGATGCCATCTTCTGCATGTAGACATTTCGGTTCAAGTAAGTCAGATGCCTTCACCACAACTGGCTACAACAACTGGCGCCATGCTCTTATAGGCTATGTGATAAGGGACTGGGAAGCCATGATCAAGCAACGAGCACATAGATCCATAGATCTCTAATGTTGGTCTCAAAGTGCACCAGATTGATGGTTTTAACTTCAATATTAAAAAAAAAAATCTTCCCGGGGAGCATGCCCCCGAACCCCCCCAGAGGAGGTGAGGACCCCCATAGAGGGTGTTAGGTCCACTCCCCACTTATAAAAATAGCACTTTACCACTGCACCCTCTCTAATCTCAGATGCACCCTGAGTCATTTTGTTCTGGAACCGGGCCTGTTCCGTCAGCAGCTGAACAGCCCGCTCTGAGTAGTGCTGCGTACCTGGACTCACATTCAGGTTCAGGTCCGGACTCAAGTCCAGAGGTTCAGGTTCAGGTCCGGACTTATAAGTCCGGACCTGAACCCATGGCTCGTGTCAAGTTGTGTGAGTAACTAAAGTGAACTTATTGTGAGCTAATTATTCATTGAAAATCAACTCAAATTCAAACTCGTCAGGTTTATTGCGCTCCCTTCCAACTTGTGTCTACATTTCTCTACAAAGTACAAATGTAAAAAAAAACACTTTTTGCCACTTAGTCTACAAATGACTTATGACAGCAACTACAGTGAACTACTACAAAGTTCAAACATTTATTTCATTTACCAAACTAAAGTAACCAAACAGTCCCTGAGCTGACTGAGCCTAAATCCCTAAAGCGTTGCTGAAAGGTAGAGTGTAGAGTAGACTATACGCATTACACTGTTACACACCTACTATACAGTATAGGCTTCACTGTAGTGACTGAACAGTCAGAGTGTACTGTACTGTCTGTACACCATGTATTGTCTACAACTCTACATGTGTACATTATACAGTACATACTATACATAGTGATGTACATACATACTGTTAGAAATTAAAATCAATGTTGATATGGCGTAATTTTGAATTAAATACACTATTTAATTTAAATCAGTTTTATTCTGAAAAAACCGGAAGTTCACACTATTAACTTAATACTTTTATTCTGAAAATTATTCACTTCCGGTTAGCATTAGCATGTGGCGAAATGCTACGTTTTCAAACCGTGAGTCGAAGGTGAAATCACATGTGATGTTGTACACTGAGCACACTGGGATTAGCACTCGTTTATCGACGCTGCATAACGTTCATCAGGGAATGTTAAATAACCACAGACACCAGAATATACGTAAGTGCTAGTTTTTTTGCGAGTCCAAGTACCGGTTTCCGACAAGCACATGTTCACTTGTTCTACTGGCAGATCTTTCAAGTGAAAACAGATTCTTTTCAATATTGTTAACGTGTTTTTGGAGCAGCGTGTTTCCAGTGTGCTCATTGGACAGTAATCCAGCGGTGTGCAACGCTTTACATTACATTTCATTTGCTGACGCTTTTATCCAAAGAGACAATAATAACAATAACAATAGCTTGGATTGATATAGCGCCTTCCACGAGACCCAAGGTCGCTTTACGAAGAAGAGCAGGGCAAAGCAAACACAACAAACAAAACAGAAGGCAGTCAGACCAAACGACAGATAGACGAGGGGCCAAAGGCCTCGGTGAACAGACGGGCGAATGTCTTCCAGCCGCGCACCGTCCATTACGCCGATGCAGGAGTTTCGCACCGATGCAGAAATAGCCGGGGATAGGCCGTTGAGGAAAGCGTTGCTGAGGTGGGTCTCCCAGACTCCCAATACGGCCTCTTGTTTGATAATGCCGCTGTTCTCGATGAACACTTGTTCTAAGCGGTGGAAGTAGTCGTTTACTGTTTCCTCCGGGTTCTGCTTGCGTGCGTAGATTCTTGACATGTTGACTTTGGCGGGGAACTTTGTAGTTATTGCGGTCTCGAGGTTGGCCAAAGCATCGCGGTAGGTAGCGTTCAGGTCATGCTCCCACTCGGTGTCTCCCATGTGCTGTGGACCCTCCCAGTAGTCCGGTGAAGTGGCGGACGTGTGTCGGACCCATTCTCAGAGTCAACCATTTCTTTATCTCCGGCATGGTGGGGGAGGATTGTCTACAGAACATGAGGAGCGCTGCAGCGAATGTAGCACCCTCCTAACTCACATCTGGGAGGTGATCTCTCGATATCTCCTTCCTCTCTGCTGTGGTCCATGGGCGGTAGACGAGTGACGGACCAGCATGTCCGGCCACCTGGATCATGGGACAGGCGATATTATGCTCTTCGTCCTCCTGGTCGCTCTGGTTGTCCTCCCGTCTGTGGAGGTGTTCTTTTCTGTAGAGCTCAGATTTCCTCGCGTCTCTTTTCTTTTTCTCTTTCTTGTCACGGATCTTTTCCCGTCTTGCTTCTTCTTTTTCATCTTCTTTTCTCTGTCTCTCCTCGTCTCTGCTCACTCTCTGTGTGTCCTCCTCTGCAGCTGCTCCGGCGGGGGGTCGGTATGTCGACCTCTGGTCCAGCAGCAGCCCCCGCAGCAGGTAGTAGAACGGGGGGAGAGGGGAGGAGAATGGAAACCCAAGGTCAAGGATGAGGGTCCCCCACGCCTGTGTTTATACGGGGGGGGGAAACACTAAACCCTTTTTCTCTTTCTTATCACCTTCATCGTCAGCCTGTATCTTTCTTATTGCCGCGGCCATTGCCTTCTTTCACGGCACTCTGCTTCACCCCTCCCAGTCTTTTAAACACTTTCTGTGAGTGTCCAGCTCCTCCAGGTCTCTTATTTAATTGTATTTTTACTCTTCATCCCATCTTCATGTTCTTGTAATTTATTCTTTAGGTTTGTGATTTTTGTCTTACTAAAAGAACCTCCCTTTGGAAATCCGAACATTTCCGTGCATATATTAATTTAGACAGACTGCTTTCACCATGTTTTGCTCGCATGACATCTACAATCAGACCCTCAGGAGGGTGTACTAGCCCCCTACCCTGCTTTGCTCCATAACAAAATCTTTAAGTGTTGCCAAAACACCCGTGTTACCAAAACACTATTTTTCACCCGTCGGTGATGTGATACTTGTTTCTCAGTACATCACACAAAGACTGATCGTAAACCCAGTCTACGACGGATATCCCAGATATCCTACTTTCGAGCAGTCCCTCTCATAAATGTCATGGAGTTTAATTACGTTTTAACTTTAAACAATTTAGACACTGTACATCTCACCGAGTATTGAAAGCCTTTTGAGTTCGATGGATCTCGTGAAGTCAATCGGTTCCACCCCGGCGCTGGTCCTCTCGTCCGTACGGTTTCTGTCGAGGTAGAGGAGACTCCGAGGATCCTGGAGCGACCACCAGCGTCCGGAGGTGTCCCCAATCGAACTTGCAGAGATCCTGCCGACAACGCCAATTGTTATGGAAATCTGAGACCCAACACTGTGGAGATTCACGAGTCAGAGTGATCAAACAAATACATGGTGAAACAGACAGAGTTGTCTTTCTGGTTATTTATTTGAAGCTTCAAAGACAAAGACGCAATACAAAGTCACAGGTCTCACAGAGCATAGGATAGTCTGCAGGAGTGTGCGCAGTACAGTAAAGCAACGCTTATATACAGGAAAGGGCGGGAAGCTCAGAAATCTGTCTTCACACGGTCTCATATTGTCATTAGACACCTGGCCTTGAGCGGTAAGAAAGCATAACGGTTCTCAGAGTAGGGAGTTCTTGTGTGACTTTGTGCGTCTCACCCCAGTAGCCAATCAGCTCTGTGGCCTTGAAGCGCTTGGAATAAAAACCCACATTAGAGGTAGATAGAAGAAAAAGCACATCTCAGGAAATGAGATAGGGTTTTACAATGATTTGAGAAGCATTTGGTTTAAGCATATAAGGATATAAAAAAGCCACTACAATAGGCTATTCAAGGTGAATTCAATGTATTTGCAATGGAGGTGCCTAAAGCAACACATCAGATCATCACATCATCACGCATCCAGCAGCATCAGCATCATCATCATCAGCAGCAGCAGCATCAGCATCATCATCATCAGCTCATCCTCCATCCCCATCATCCATCAGCAGCAGCATCATCATCATCATCACCATCACCATCCTGCTGCTAGTCCTTTGATAGTCGCCCCGTCGTGTCGGTCTCCTGTCCTTTCTGAAAGCCATAAAGATGACAGTAGTCAATTTAGATAACTTGTGTCCTCTGTTACCATGGGGATTACTGAAACTACCATGAATTAAAGAAAATGGTAGAAATTAATCTAATCTGAATTTTAAAGCATTACTTAGAGCCCCTCCCTCTAAATGTATCAATACACATTAGAAAGTGATGTTCCTGACTACCGTACAAGTTTAAGAAGATAATATTGGTTTGAAGAATTCAAAGCTAGAAATAAACAGCACAGGCTCTTTAACCAAGGCACTGTTAGTAAACATGTACACTAGCTGTTCACACTAATCCTAATATTATCACTTCATATTAGCAAATTCTTTTATTTTTTAAAACATATAAATACATACACATCGATTTGTTGTATAAATATTGCAAATCAAAACCTTTATTCACTAATAATTACCAAACATCGTAGTTCTATCTCCTGTTCAATGCATTCACTTTGCCCGCCATGACTATCCTCGTCTACATGAACCACGCGACGAAACCGTTTTTGGACTTTCATTGTCGTAACTCTTCATCTATATGGCGCTGGTAAACCGTAGATATAATAAACACGTGTTTATATATCTATGGGTACAACTACATTTCCCGCCCCGCCGCAGTCACACAGTACGGAGAGCGGCGAGAGAAACACACACACACACACACACACACACACACAACACACACACACACACACACACACACACACACACACAACACACACACACACATACACCATGTATACATCACTTCAGCGGCGAGAAACATTTCCTCAGGCAAAGCGGGAACCGAAATTCACATTTCTAAATGAGTGCCGTTGGAATCGAAAGGTTGGAACCGGTTCTCGGTACCCAACCATACCTGTCACACACACACACACACACCACACCTGTCACACACACACCTGTCACACACACACACACCTGTCACACACACACACACACACACACCACCACACCACACACACCAACACACACACACACACACACACCCTTTTCACATGTCTTTATGAAGTGACGCTCAACAGCAGTAACAGTTGTCTAAAGTGTTTTTGTAAATAAACTTCCAATGTACGTTTAATAGGTTTTTAGTTTCTTGCTCAACAAAAACACCAGTCCTTGGTTTGTCTTAGAAACATATCGTGTTTTGGATTGGGAGAATGAATGATAGGTGGACATGAAGGAGGACATGACCTCTGCGGGGGACAGAACAAAGTGAATGGCCGTGAGAACTGTTTTTATGGGAAGACAACGGTCTCTGGCTCGAGTGGTTGGACTCCTGACTTTAAAACGACAGAACATTTTGAACAAACCTTTTGGGTTTTTAATTTGCCAATAATTGATCAGAATCAGAAATCCTTATTATTGACATGATTACAGCAGCAGCATGTACCTTTAATAACGCAGCGCACACGGTGCTGATGGTCTGTGAAGCAGCCTGTCGCCGTGCGTTCGCCTGTACGTATCACGAGGATGCTAAAACGTATTAATACAAATGTTGCTGCTGGAACATCCCGTCATGTCTGCCAAATCGTTCATGTTATTGTTTCACGTTTAGTTCATCGCCCGGGTTAGATTTATGTTTAGTCAAGTCTTTTTGTTCACTGTCTAGTCCTGTCGTTGCACTTCCTGTTTTATTTTGTACTTACCTCTTGTCTCTCCTTTCAGGTCCCCTTACTTCCTCCCTTTGTGTGTGTTCCCGCCATCGTCAGCATCTGCCCCTGATTGTCTCCACCTGTTCCCCCTTACCTCGTGTGTAAATATTAGGGCTGTCAGTCGATTAAAATAGTTAATCACGATTAATCGCAAATTAATCGCACGTTTTTTATCTGTTCTAAATGTACCTTAGAGGAATACTTTTCAAGTTTTTAATACTCTTATCAACATATGGACAAATATGCTTTATGCTAATGTTTATTATCATTTGAACAATACAAATATTCGCCTCAATTCAACCTGGAACCTCTCTCATACAATAATACAATACAAAGTGTGTGTGTGTGTGTGTGTGTGTGTGTGTGTGAGATGGATCGTTGGAGCTATGTGCAACTCAAGGCATTTGCTCGAACCGGAGCTGCCTGGACGCTGCAGTCATGTTGCGCACTATCCGTGCTGAGTGTGCTGACTTCTCCTCCAACGTCCCGCTGTCTGCTTCCTGCATCAAGTCAAGTGCTCGGTGCAGTTGTGGCGAAATGTCGCTCCTCTGTTTTCATTGAAACAGCTCCTTATATCCGTTAGCGCAGCTAGCTAGCACCAGATGCTAACAACAACAACAATACACTACACGTAAGGTCTCTCTCTCGCTCGCTCGGACCACACATACACACACCCTCCCGGTCCTCCCGATGGCCAGTCGGTGCCTGCCGGTGAGCGTGGAAGTGTGGTCTGCCACAAGCGGGCAGCAGGAGCGGGGCTGTCAGCGTCAGCTTGTAGATGGTATTTTAAACTCGATGCGCTCTGAACCTACGGGGCGGCCGAGGACAAAAAATACACATGCGTTAATCGCGTTAAAATAATTAGTGGCGTTAATTTTTTTATTAACGCGTTAACTTGACGGCCCTAATAAATAGTCCTGTCTCCCTTTGTCCTGTGCCAGTTCGTCTCGTGCCACAGAGAGCCAGCTTGCTACGTGTTGCCTCTCAGGAGTGATTTTTGTTTGAACTTTATACTATTCAAAGTAAAGACCTTTTGAACAACAAACTGTATTTTGAGTCGTGCGTTTGAGTCCACGTGTCTGTCGAGGTTCTGAGCAGCTGTGTTGTATTCTCTGCCTCTCTGGGAACATCTCGTCCACAGTTGGTGACGATCTGATTGTTACTTCTCGAGATGAATGCGATAATGCCAACACGGCGCCCTTTAGACTTTGTAGCCTTCACCTAAACAGTTAATGTTCTCGGCCACATGTAGAGCTCGGGCCTCGCAAGCCGTGTCAGACTCGCAGTACAAAACCCACCGGACGTTTCTGTTGCTTTTCAAGGTTTATTTCCAGCAAAACAAAATACGAAAACAATATTTAACATAAACCTAAACATCAGATCCTAATAATCTGTCTTCTACTCAGCATCAGGTTGCGTCTGCGTGTCAATGACGGTATTGCTGCTGCCTGCTGCCCTCCCGTCACACACTGCACCTCCCACTTAAAGCCTTAGCCCCGCCCCCTTCACCTGAGCCCTGCTGCCCTCCCGTCACACACCGCACCTCCCACTTAAAGCCTTAGCCCCGCCCACTTCACCTGAGCCCTGCTGCCCTCCCGTCACACACCGCACCTCCAACTTAAAGCCTTAGCCCCGCCCCCTTCACCTGAGCCCTGCTGCCCCCCCGTCACACACCGCACCTCCCACTTAAAGCCTTAGCCCCTTCACCTGAGCCCTGCTGCCCTCCCGTCACACACCGCACCTCCAACTTAAAGCCTTAGCCCCGCCCCCTTCACATGAGCCCTGCTGCCCCCCGTCACACACCGCACCTCCAACTTAAAGCCTTAGCCCCGCCCCCTTCACCTGAGCCCTGCTGCCCTCCCGTCACACACCGTACCTCCAACTTAAAGCCTTAGCCCCGCCCCCTTCACCTGAGCCCTGCTGCCCTCTCACTGAAACAGAAACATGCATTAATCAAGGTTCCAAATAAATCAAAACAAAATAAACTTAAATGCGGCTCCTACACAATACATTTTCACTATTTCAAAAACGCCATATTAAAGGATGAAACACAGCTTGTGCTTTGCTCTACATTGGGTTACTAATACAATGATCATGTCAGATGGAGAGCGTCATGGTACACAGCACACACAGCACACACGTCATTAAAAGCACGATTAAAACGTGTGCACCGAAGCATAGCATTAGCAGAGGATTTATTATTATGCTGGAAATGATAATCCACTCTGTCAACATGGCTGCCTGGCGTGCATCCAATCAAAGCCATGTACTGTGGCCACGAGAGAAATAAGGAGCCCGATGTGGAGCCTGCTCCCGATGCCTCGACGCTGTCTGCACGTGGGCTGCACTCACCAGCTGCTAATTAGCACAAAGTGCTTTTTCAGATAATGAACTTTCAATAAAATGATGTTCGCCATTCACCACAAAGAGCCCAGCGTTACATCCGCTTCGTTCACGCACGGCACTATCAGACCGGAGACCTTGGTCTGTTCTCTGGGATACCATCGGCTGCATTAGCGCCTGAGTAGTAATCATTGTGTGTAATAATTAGTGACGTGCAGCAACGCAGTCGAGGTCGTGAAGACATCAGTTTCTTTTGCAGCTCATTAGAGTCTATGAAAGAGGCCCTGCTCTGCTCCTTGTGGTGCTCCTCTCCTGTTGTGGTATACAGGCTTTAGTGCATGTGAATGGTCTGCAAAGGCTAAAATCCTGTTTTGTTTTTTTAAAGGGACATTTTGTAACTGTGGAGTCCTCCACAGACGGACCACTTTTGGACAAAATGTCCTCTCCATTAAAGGCAGCTCATTCTGGAACAGCTGTCACGATCTGTCTTTATTGTATTTTATCTTTTTCTGTCTTTTGTTTCAGGTTTTATTTTGAAACCTCCTGTCTTGCCTGTTTCTGCGTTGTGTCTTGTCTTGATCTGTCTTTAGTTTTCTGTCTGCGTTGTGTTTGTCTAGATCTGTCTTTGGTTTTCTGTCTGCGTTGTGTTTTGTCTAGATCTGTCTTTGGTTTTCTGTCTGCGTTGTGTCTTGTCTTGATCTGTCTTTGGTTTTCTGTCTGCGTTGTGTCTTGTCTTGATCTGTCTGTGGTTTTCTGTCTGCGTTGTGTTGTGTCTTGATCTGTCTTTGGTTTTCTGTCTGCGTTGTGTTTTGTCTTGATCTGTCTTTGGTTTTCTGTCTGCGTTGTGTTGTGTCTTGATCTGTCTTTGGTTTTCTGTCTGCGTTGTGTCTTGTCTTGATCTGTCTGTGGTTTTCTGTCTGCGTTGTGTTGTGTCTTGATCTGTCTTTGGTTTTCTGTCTGCGTTGTGTTTTGTCTAGATCTGTCTTTGGTTTTCTGTCTGCGTTGTGTCTTGTCTTGTTTAGATCTGTCTTTGGTTTGCTGTCTGCGTTGTGTCTTGTCTAGATCTGTCTTTGGTTTTCTGTCTGCGTTGTGTTTTGTCTTGATTTGTCTTTGGTTTTCTGTCTGCGTTGTGTTTTGTCTTGATTTGTCTTTGGTTTTCTGTCTGCGTTGTGTTTTGTCTTGATTTGTCTTTGGTTTTCTGTCTGCGTTGTGTCTTGTCTTGCCTAGATCTGTCTTTGGTTTTCTGTCTGCGTTGTGTTTTGTCTAGATCTGTCTTTGGTTTTCTGTCTGCGTTGTGTTTTGTCTAGATCTGTCTTTGGTTTTCTGTCTGCGTTGTGTCTTGTCTTGATCTGTCTTTGGTTTTCTGTCTGCATTGTGTCTTGATCTGTCTGTGGTTTTCTGTCTGCGTTGTGTTGTGTCTTGATCTGTCTTTGGTTTTCTGTCTGCGTTGTGTTTGTCTTGATCTGTCTTTGGTTTTCTGTCTGCGTTGTGTCTTGTCTTGATCTGTCTGTGGTTTTCTGTCTGCGTTGTGTTGTGTCTTGATCTGTCTTTGGTTTTCTGTCTGCGTTGTGTTTTGTCTAGATCTGTCTTTGGTTTTCTGTCTGCGTTGTGTCTTGTCTTGATCTGTCTGTGGTTTTCTGTCTGCGTTGTGTTGTGTCTTGATCTGTCTTTGGTTTTCTGTCTGCGTTGTGTTTTGTCTAGATCTGTCTTTGGTTTTCTGTCTGCGTTGTGTCTTGTCTTGTTTAGATCTGTCTTTGGTTTGCTGTCTGCGTTGTGTCTTGTCTAGATCTGTCTTTGGTTTTCTGTCTGCGTTGTGTTTTGTCTAGATCTGTCTTTGGTTTTCTGTTTGCGTTGTGTCTTGTCTTGATCTGTCTGTGGTTTTCTGTTTGCGTTGTGTCTTGTCTTGATCTGTTTGGTTTTCTGTCTGTGTTGTGTCTTGTCTTGATCTGTCTTTGGTTTTCTGTCTGCGTTGTGTTTTGTCTAGATCTGTCTTTGGTTTTCTGTCTGCGTTGTGTCTTGTCTTGATCTGTCTTTGGTTTTCTGTCTGCGTTGTGTCTTGTCTTGATCTGTCTTTGGTTTTCTGTCTGCGTTGTGTTTGTCTTGATCTGTCTGTGGTTTTCTGTCTGCGTTGTGTCTTGTCTTGTTTAGATCTGTCTTTGGTTTTCTGTCTGCGTTGTGTCTTGTCTTGATCTGTCTTTGGTTTTCTGTCTGCGTTGTGTTTTGTCTTGATATGTCTGTGGTTTTCTGTCTGCGTTGTGTCTGTCTTGTTTAGATCTGTCTTTAGTTTTCTGTCTGCGTTGTGTCTTGTCTAGATCTGTTTTTGGTTTTCTGTCTGCGTTGTGTCTTGTCTTGTCTAGATCTGTCTGTGGGTCCCTGTCGTTAGTTTCCCTGGTGTGTCTGATTACCTGATTGTGTGCACCTGGTGCCCCCGTGTCTCCTCCTCCCTCCTCACCTGTGTCTTGTTTGTGTGATTAGTCTCGTGTGCATTTAAGTTCTGGTTTTTCTGTCTGTCTTTGTCGGGTCGTCTTGTGTCATGGCTTGTTCCTCGGTGAGTGTTCGGTTTGTTTAGTCTTTATTTAATAGTTTAGCCTTGAAATAAAAGAGTTTTTTGTCACTTTAATCTACATTTGGGTCCTGCTTCCTGCACACACCGTGTCTACAGCCTCCCAACCGAGACACGGGATCGTCCCACTCTCAGTAGCTTCAAAGGTCAACTCAGAGAATGGAGGAGAAACAACCAGACGTGTAATCACCGCTAAGTGCACTTTAACACAGGGGTATCTCCTCTTGCCCTTTACATGTCGTTGCTGCTACATTGCACTGCTCTGTGGTAAATGCTTGTGCTGCTCATAGTCTTTCTGCATATCATGTATTTATCTTTGATGTGTTATAAATGTCATGTTCTTATATGTTGTATTGTGAGGGACTACGGGTGGAAATTAGCTCAAATCCGGCATTTTTACATTTGAAGCATTATTTTTTAAAGTGCTCATCGATGCGGTGCGCGGTCCCGGTTAAAATAAACGATTAAATGAATCAAATGAAAATGTAAGATTTTTTCCAAATGTTTTTTTTTTTTTTGGAATTCGATTTTTTTCCCTTTTTCATCAAAAATGTCAATTTTCTTCCCCATAATTCAGCCTTTTTTCATTATTATAACCATTCCCAGAATTTGGCTTTTTCCTCACATTTGAATGTTCTTTTCAGAATGTAACGCTTTTTAAGAATTTCAATTGTTTTTCAAAATTTCACTTTTTCCCGAAAACGTAAAAAAAAAAAATCCTTATATTTCAATTTTACTTAAAAAAATTCACTTTTTTCTTAGAATTACTTTCTTTTCTCAGAATTTTGACTGGGCTCTGGTTTCAGACAGAGGGTGAAAAGAGGTGCTGCAACATTAAAGCATGGAGACAGAATATTTCCTCTTCATCTTTAAACATGGAGCACTGACTGAATGTCTGTCACGAAATCAAAGGATCCTCGTTAAGATGTTTAGATTGTGTTGCCTCTGGTCTGGTTTCAGTTCTCCTCTCCACCTCCTACCCCCCCCCCTCCTATCCCCCTCATCCTACCCCCCCCCCCCCCCCCCACCTCCTACTCCCCCCCCATCCTCTCTCTAATGATGTGTTTTAATGCAGAGCGCTGTTCGGTGGCAGCGGGGTGAACAGACTGGACAAATGATTTCATTAGTTCATGCTCTTGCTGTTTCTGATGTGATGTGCTGCAAACACGCGAGGCCTCGGTCAGAGGACATCTGGCTGACGTCCAGCTGCCGGGAGGAACTGTACAAATAATGAGATTAGAAAATACAAATCCAGTTAAAACGTCTAAACAGAGGGAAATATGCCGTTTAATAAACCACAGCATATTGTCATCAATTCCAATAAAACACTTAAACCAAAGACAGTGTTGTGTGCCGTAAAATCTGTTGATGTATTTAGTTCAGTTTCCTGTTTTATTGAACCTTTCCTTCTTGTTGCCACTTCCTCCCTCGTGTGTTTTCCCTCCACGGTGATTGTCGACTCCGCGCTAATTGTCTGCACCTGCTCCCCCTTCGCCTGCCTGGATATATTCTGTCTCTCGTCTCGTCTCCAGTTCGTGTCGTCCCGCGGGCCCGACCGACAGCCGGCGTGAAGTCCATGTCTTTCTGCTGAGAACCCAGTTTTGGAATTTACTTTATCCTTTGCATTTTTGGAACTACTTTGTTAGCCTTTTCCTCGTAAGAGTGTGTTTTGTTTCCTCGCCCTGTCCCCTCTACGCAGAGCACAAGTGCCACTGTTTCAGCAAAGACTTTCTTTTGCACTTCGTTTGTCGAGTCGTGCTTTTGGGTTCTACTGGTTTTCCTCGCCGTGACAGATACTGCATTTCAAACTAAAGACATCCACAAGATTTGTAATATTTACTCCTTTTTTAATGCAGAACTACAGGAAACAACTGCTTTCAGAATTTTTTTTTTTTAAAAAGAGCCTTTAAGGGAAGTCCCATTAGCCTTAAGGGTTTTTCTGATGAGAACATACAGTGATGCGTCAATACGCTTTACTTTAACACCATATATCGGGCAACTCAGAAAGAGCCCTATAACCGGGTTAATCTGATGACGGTCAAACGAGGGTGAACCAGAGTATGTGTTTCGCTCTGGATCCACCGATGGGCTCATCGCCGGGAGATTGAATTAAAGCAACACACGTCCAGCGCTTTGTGAACTCAGACAGGAGCTAATATTCCCTGAACAAATAAGATTAAGAAAATGACCGTTTCTCTACTCGTCTATTCACAGGGACCGACGTGCGGTCAACGCGACACAGACGCTAATTAGAAAGCATCCAATTAGCAGAAGTTATGGCCGGCTGCAGGGATAAAGGGTCGCTTCATGTGAGAAGGAAAGCCGCGGTGATGTATCTTTCCAACGAGGAGTTAACGGGAGAGCTGGGACCGCCTCTCAGACAAACTGCTCTGTCGAGCCGGGGGGCGTTTTCTAATCGACCAAGTGAGGAGGACTTTGACGCAAGACACACAGCATGTGTTGTACCTTTTTATTCAATACAATGTTCTGTTGAGCAGCTCCACCTCCAGGCTTCAGCCTCAGGTGTTTCTGCAGCCAGTGAAGCGTTGAGCATGCTGACGTCATCGACTCGGGTACAAATGGCTTCGTTTTTGGAACCCGCCTCTCCGCTGCACTGGAAAAACAAGCGGCTCCAAAAACAAGTTAAACAATAATGAAATCAAGCCGTTTTCACTTGAAATAAGTTAATAGAACAAGTGGAAAGTCGCTCGGGGGAGAACTTGAACTGAGACGTGATATTGAGAGAAATCAGATGTTGTAATTATCAGGAGAACTCGTTCTGAACTACATTTCACCAGAATCAGGAAACGTTGTTACAACATAATCCTTAAACGCTCAAAGGTTCCTGTTCTGACGGAAGCTGGTGATTTTCTAATAAATATGTAAAACGAGATGTGTTTCGTCTGAGATACGACTCAGAAGAAGATGTTTTGACTTCAAAAGATGAAGCATCGTCTAAAATCAAGACCTGATATCAGATCTAGATTTTAGACGAGACCTTGCCGAGAAAATGAAGCCATTTAAATGTTTCCAGGAACACTGAGAGCACATCGTCTCATTTAATGTCAGACCTCGCTCTCCGCTCCGTCATCGTGCTGATATACAACTCGATGCCTCGGTGAGCGACTGATGAAGCGCGACGAAGGCGTTTTGAGAATCAGAATCACTCTGCAGTCCTTCAGGTTCTGCAGAGCGTCTCAAGACGGACTCAAACTGCAGAACCGACACGTCGCTCATATTCAAGGGAACGCTGCTATTAGTGAAGCTCAGTATTTAATGAACACGCCGACAGTCGGTTTAATGAAAGGCGGCACGGTGAGGAGACACATCATTGACTTGTGATGCTCTGTAATTGGATTTCACCATGAAATAGAGAACGTTATTCCCAACACGCTCTCACTCCCTGAGCGTGCAGGAGCGACACTTTGTCCCGAGGCTCCTTCAGCGTCATAAAGGGACGCAAATAGCTTTCAACTGATTGCAATGTATTCCCATCAGCGGCGGGATTGACGCTCATGGAAGCACGGCATTCGTTTGTGTCGGCTGCCCTTAAAGGCATTGTGAGCGTCCATTCCCATTGGATAACGGAGAATTGTACACCGATCGATTCGGAGAAACAAATATTGTTTCGGAGGAAAGGATGGCAGAAGACACTACACTACCCAGAATCCCCAGCTATCGTTTAGGGCCCCGTCTCAGGTCGGTTAAATGGAATCCTTGCGTCCCTCTCTTGTCGTTTCCCTGCTCTAGCCCCTCCCACCAAGGAAGCAAGGAGAGAGGAAACCACGAGAAGCAGGAAATGAGCTTTCAGAGCAATGGGCGTCCTTTCCTCCGGAGCGTCCGTTTGTGATGACGCCGCACAGCTGATCGTCTGACAGCAGCTCTGTCCCGTTGTTTCCACCCCCCCCGCCTCTGTTGGCACACATTACCGACACTAACATGTGTATCATCTGTTGTAGACCCAAATACATAAATACAATAAGAACTCATTCTCAAAAAAGATAAACGCCATTCTTAAAATGTATAAACGAACATTAGTTTGATTAATATTGATTAGAGTGCACAAAATAAATACAATAATTGAGAGAGAAAAAGAGAGATGTTATCTATCAAAACCAGTTAGATTAACAACTGTGGTGTAGTTCTGCACTGAATGAAAAACTTGGGTCGCAGGTTCCTCAATAGTGCATTACAAGACATCTATCAATATGTGAGCATACCTCCAGCAATGTTAACTATGTTGAAGCACTTATTCTAACTGATATTATACATAATGTATTATACTCTTATAAGATGTATGTAGATATTTCATCTCCGGCCTTGTCAGGTATTGAACATCAATAAATAAAGAACACAGAATTGTTGAATATAAAACACACAGAATTTGTGATTATACTAAATGATTTACAAATAAACACCACTGCATATTTAACTGTTACACATGCTGATGTAACGCAAATGTTCCAACTTGGGATCAATAAAGTATATCTTATCTTAAGCTGATCGATGGCTACTGCCTTTGCAAAATGTGCCTCTGAACCTTGACAAGTGCATGTTTCAGGCTCATCAATGAACAACAGGGGTCACAGACATAAGACCAGCTGTTAAATAAAGCTCTCCTGACCTTAGCTGGCATGTGGGTATATATATTAATACTGCCCATAATGGGCACGAGCAATTTTCACCCATTTATTAATTATATGTTTTAAATGTGAGTGTTTCCTGTCCCCTAAACCTCCAGGGATGTACACAGTTTAATACTGGCAACTTCTTATTATG
This sequence comes from Chaenocephalus aceratus, assembly GCA_023974075.1. Classification (NCBI taxonomy): domain Eukaryota; kingdom Metazoa; phylum Chordata; class Actinopteri; order Perciformes; family Channichthyidae; genus Chaenocephalus; species Chaenocephalus aceratus. Next base: position 39,633 of record JAMFTG010000422.1, on the reverse strand, counting down.
GGAAATACGAAAACGTCTTTTAAAACTACAACTCCCAGTAGAGACGTGCCATAGAGAACATGTTGCGAAACAGAATAGCCAGCATGTGTAGTTCTGGGGACGGGGTGGGGGAGGGGGGACGCGGTGGACCCGTTCAAATCCAGTTGTGGACAGTCTGCCGTGGTTCCATCCCATTTCAAGTGCTGTTCGAGGCTCGGCACACTCTCCAATCACAGAGCTTGAGGACTATCACGGGGTTTGTCAGCGAAGCGGAGAGAATACTTACTTCGGGTGTTATATTCTCTAAAGCAAATGAGCCGCTCCGACCCTCGGTCCTGACGGACTCCAACTTGTGTTTATTAATCAAACAAATAAATAAACACCAGGGTAATGATGTGTTATTGTTGAGTACATGGAGAATTGCACAGGGGAAAATAACGTATCTATGCCACAATTTTAGATGGGATTTTTGTTAAACTAACATGTTTAGGCTTGGACCAACACTATTGACGGGGAAGGTGGGGAAGGGGGTAGCAATAAAGATAACACCATTAAACAGTTACACAACATAACAGAAATAATATCGATAGCAGCGTCCCTAGCAACCACCTTGGTAACAATGAAAACGTTGAATGGACACAATTTCCTGAAGTAATCTTCGTAATAACGAGCAAACTAAAGATCATGTACATCCACTGCACACATAATCTGAAATAACAACTCATATTTCTCGCATCAAATGACATCAAAACGCATTTTAATGCCAAACTAACTTTAAAATAGGCATTTACACCAGAATAAAACGAAGTTCGGCCATGTTTTCTTTTTCTGCAGGGAGAAATTTGAAGATCGTGACATAGACGCCAGCCATTGGAATGAATGGAATGCAGTTGGAGGTCAACCAATCACAGAGCTTGAGAACTAATCACGGGGCTTGTCAAACAGAGCACATGGTGTAGTCCAAACGATAGCTGGGGATTCTGGGTAGTGTAGTGTCTTCTGCCATCCTTTACTCCGAAAAAATATTTGTTTCTCCGAATCGAAGGGGAAAAATACAAAAGCATTGCACACAATTTAAACCAATCAATGTTGTGTAATTAACAAGGATAATTGGTGTTTTTTAGTCGATGAGTAGAGCAGATATCACTGAAATCAATCGACAGTAAGAGGAACACTTACTTCCGGGTGTACAATTCTCCGTTATCCAATGGGAATGGACGCTCACATTGCCTTTTAAGGGCAGCCAACACAAACGAATGCCGTGCTTCCATGAGCGTCTAATCCCGCCGCAGATGGGAATACATTGCAATCAGTTGAAAGCTATTTGCGTCCCTTTATGACGCTGAAGGAGCCGAGGAGCGTCACAACTGCACGCCACGGACCCTGACCAAACGTCGCTTAGGGAGTGAGAGTGTGTTGTTATTAGATTCACCCACATGCGCCACAGGGATCAACTATACCACTACATTATGTATATGTTCTATTCTGTGCCGGATTGTCATCGTCTTTATGCAGTTAATACCAATGTGTGCTATTTCTGTTTTTACTAAAGAACAAGCTTTCTTCAATGAGATCAGATCAAAAGTACTGATACTTGAAAGGCCTTCCACGTCAGAGAAATGAAAAGACTAGAAATAAACAATCCGAAATGGAAACATCTCAATTAGAAATACAATGGTTAAAAAAAGTAGAACATATACATGTTGAATTACAAAGGTACAGTAACGCAAGGAATGGAATATTAAATATGAAATAGAATATAAATGTGAAATGCACAGTGTGAGTTTAAAAGATTATTGATATGGATTTGATAGTTACACATTCTGCTCTGCTGTAATGCCGCAGCACTCATTCACGTTAAGCCCCTCTAAGAGAGATGTGTGGATGTGGATTCTGAGCTGAAGTGAGCGCGCAGAGCCTGGCAGAGCACACGCAGACAGATGGAGGTGGACACACAGAAAGTCATCACCCTGAGCTCTGTGCTCAGGATCCAGACATGGCTTAAGGATTTCAGTCATTCTGCCTCGTACAGGCCGTGCTCAGATCAATACGGCTTTCCCCCGGTGTGTAACGAGCATCTTCTTCCACCCGGTATGCGTCATCTGTGGAGCGCGGCTGACTCACAGCTCTAAATCTAAAGCAGGACATGGCTCTTTGTTCAATAGATGCGTCAGTCGGCTTTCTTTCTCCACACTCTTCTGCACGTAAAGGTCTTTCAATTATGTCTTTTTCGAACGCTCGTATCTGCCGGTGCGCCTAGGAGCAGATCAGACACAGCTGGACGCGGCTTTAATCAACGGCATCAGCTCGAGGAGAGCCAGGGTTTAATGGAATCTCACACAAGTCAACATTTAGTGAAACAAACTGAACTTTGAGATTTTCAATAAAAGTCCGACATGTTCGCACAGAGACGGAGAATCAGTCTGTTTCTGTCTGTCCACCTCCATCTGTTTCTGTCTGTCCACCTCCATCTGTTTCGTCTGTCCACCTCCACCTGTTTCTGTCTGTCCACCTCCATCTGTTTCTGTCTGTCCACCTCCATCTGTTTCTGTCTGTCCACCTCCATCTGTTTCTGTCTGTCCGCCTCCATCTGTTTCTGTCTGTCCACCTCCATCTGTTTCTGTCTGTCCACCTCCATCTGTTTCTGTCTGTCCACCTCCATCTGTTTCTGTCTGTCCACCTCCATCTGTTTCTGTCTGTCCACCTCCATCTGTTTCTGTCTGTCCACCTCCATCTGTTTCTGTCTGTCCACCTCCATCTGTTTCTGTCTGTCCACCTCCATCTGTTTCTGTCTGTCCACCTCCATCTGTTTCTGTCTGTCCACCTCCATCTCTTTCTGTCTGTCCACCTCCATCTTTCTGTCTGTCCACCTCCATCTGTTTCTGTCTGTCCACCTCCATCTGTTTCTGTCTGTCCACCTCCATCTGTTTCTGTCTGTCCACCTCCATCTGTTTCGTCTGTCCACCTCCATCTGTTTCTGTCTGTCCACCTCCATCTGTTTCTGTCTGTCCACCTCCACCTGTTTCTGTCTGTCCGCCTCCATCTCTTTCTGTCTGTCCACCTCCATCTGTTTCTGTCTGTCCGCCTCCATCTGTTTCTGTCTGTCCACCTCCACCTGTTTCTGTCTGTCCACCTCCATCTGTTTCCGTCTGTCCACCTCCATCTGTTTCGTCTGTCCACCTCCATCTGTTTCTGTCTGTCCACCTCCACCTGTTTCTGTCTGTCCACCTCCACCTGTTTCTGTCTGTCCACTCCATCTGTTTCTGTCTGTCCACCTCCATCTGTTTCTGTCTGCCCACCTCCATCTGTTGTCTCTGTTCCACCTCCATCTGTTTCTGTCTGTCCCACCTCCATCTGTTTCCGTCTGTCCACCTCCATCTGTTTCTGTCTGTCCACCTCCATCTGTTTCTGTCTGTCACCTCCACTGTTTCTGTCTGTCCACCTCCACCTGTTTCCTCTGTCTGTCCACCTCCATCTGTTTTCTGTCTGTCCACCTCCATCTCTTTCTGTCTGTCCACCTCCATCTGTTTCTGTCTGTCCACCTCCATCTCTTTCTGTCTGTCCACCTCCACCTGTTTCTGTCTGTCCACCTCCATCTCTTTCTGTCTGTCCACCTCCATCTCTTTCTGTCTGTCCACCTCCATCTGGTTTCTGTCTGTCCACCTCCATCTGTTTCGTCTGTCCACTTCCATCTTTTATTTTGATTTTTTCCCCCGATTTTTCGATATAGTTCAAATTTTTTTGATTTGGGAAATAAGGGATGTTTAGATGTTCAGAAAAGTTGCATTTTAAACACAGTGTTATCACAGGCAGCATAACGCTCAAATCTAGATTTAGGAAAATAAGTCAGAATTTGAGATTTTTAAAAATAAAGTCAGGATTTTTTAGATTTTTGAAAAAAGCCGAATTTTGATTTTTTCGATAAAGTTCAAAAAAAATATATGGGGAATTAAGTGATAATGTGAGATGTTCAGAAAAAGTTGCATTTTAAACAGTATTATCACAGGCAGCTCATCGCTCTAAATCTAGATTTTGGAAAAAAGTCAGCATTTTTAGAAAAATCAAGCTTGCCTAGATTTGATATTTAGCTTCCTCGTTAGTTAGCGTACTTTTAGCTACCCATCTAACAATCTAGTAATGAATGTTAGCTGCCTAACTATCGCCAATTCGTGGCTCTCTTAATTTAAAGGTTTAGTTCTCCTCACAGCTCCAAACATCGCTTCAAATTCACAAAAAGGTATAAATTATATTAATATTGGAATCTAAAGAGTGAGTTTCTCGCCTGAGTAGCTGTTGCAAACTTAATAACGGCTATTTTAAAGCTTAAAAACGGTTTATCTGGAAGGTAAAGTTTGTTAACGCTGGCGAAGCAAAAGATGAACAGGCGATTAATGTGCTTTGCGTTTTATCATTTCCCCCCGCCATGAATCACTTCATTTAAGTGCATCTTATATGAAACTCTTCCCACACCAACTCACTGTTGTGAGTTATGCTCACGGTGCTGGAGATAAATAATAATAATGTGGTTTCCATCCTACTGCATTACATCTAAGCTACACATAAATGTAATTGATAGTCCGAACTACTCATGTTATAATAAACCTGGTCTTTTTTATTCACACAGACGACAGTTTTGTTTTGCCAGCTTTCTGAATTTGGCAGCTGTGTTGACTTGTGTTTAACTTCCTTCAGCTAACAGTCTGCTCTTTGTCTGTAAAATGCGCCACTTTGATGGTGCACTTCTCAGTGTTTGAGACGTCCCCTTTTACGAGTGCTCATAGTTTGATTTGCTGTTGCGTTAGACTTTTTCGTTGTCCGTCATTTTGACAGGATCGTAACATTTCCTTCATACTCCATTATTACCCGTCATCTTATATTTCATGTTTTAATGATGAGATGAGACATATTTCATATTTATGTTCGGGTACTGAGCAAATGCTCGTTCATTCATGTTTTTTAATGATTCATCCAGAACCTTTAAGGGATGGAGAAACAGATGACCAGAGACACCGAACGTGTGGTCACTTTTCATGTCAGCACGAACATGAATGATGTCTTTGTTCCTGCACTGACAGACAGCAGAGGCCGCTAAAGACACCACGACCACTGAGCCTAAAAGGCAAATATGATGCCATCGTTTTAAATGAGACAATTACATCAGAATATGAACAAAACATTTACAAGGACAACTCAATTGACCTGCTGTCGCCTGAACGCTGATTTCTCTGCATCGCCGTGCACCCTCGGACAAATCCCTTACTCATCTTAGCTTCTCTACAGTGTCGCAGAACATTTTGCCACCTTCCCTCCTCAGCCACTGAAACTCTTGCTCCCACTGAACGCTACTCCCGCTTCAACTCCTTGCCACTTGCTTGCCCCTCTGCCGCCGGCTGAACGCTGTCAGTTTTAGTCTACTGGCTTTTCCTTCATTCTCCACCGCATCAATCCCTCTGTTCACCTCGTTTATCCACACCATCACGATCACTGGGCTTATTGAAAAGCTTCGGACGATCAGCTGCCGTGACATTTTGCGATTGCTAAAGCCGGTTAAACAACGAGGTCAAAAACAGACTAGACAGTAGCTACTTAATATGCACACACACTCGCCACCAACGGACAGGGTGTGAATGACTAAATAATAGTTACAGACTAACAGTAGAGTAGATCGCCCTCAGTCGACCTGGCCACTAAGGATGTGATATAATGTGGGCTGCTGGTGGACATGTTGGCGCTGTTCCGAGTTGTGTTCTAATCCGTCAAAATGACGACTGCTTTCAGATGTTTCCATCATTGCTAAAAAAAATAGAAAATATTCGGTTAACGCGACCTCTGTGTTGAGATGTTAACTGGTGTTGTGTGACCTCTTAGCATGATAGCGATTGTTGGACTTGGTGAGATAATAAAAGATACTCTGGGTTTCTTGAACCTTCTTTATAGTACATACCTCTGTTTAGTGACCTTTGTATAGAAGTCTATGAGGAAATGTTCCTACTTCTCAATTTATTACCTCAGATTGTAGAGAAGTCATGAGAAAATGTTCCTACTTCTCTCTCTCTTTATTACCTCAGATTGTATAGAAGTCTATGAGGAAATGTTCCTACTTCTCTCTCTCTTTATTGCCTCAGATTGTATAGAAGTCTATGAGGAAATGTGCCTACTTCTCAATTTATTACCTCAGATTGTATAGAAGTCTATGAGGAAATGTTCCTACTTCTCTCCTCCTTTATTACCTCAGATTGTAGAGAAGTCTATGAGAAAATGTTCCTACTTCTCAATGTATTACCTCAGATTGTATAGAAGTCTATGAGGAAATGTTCCTACTTCTCTCTCTCTTTATTACCTCAGATTGTAGAGAAGTCTATGAGAAAATGTTCCTACTTCTCTCTCTCTCTTTATTACCTCAGATTGTATAGAAGTCTATGAGGAAATGTTTCCTACTTCTCTCTCTCTTTATTACCTCAGATTGTATAGAAGTCTATGATGAAATGTTCCTACTTTCGCTCTCTCTTTATTACCTCAGATTGTATAGAAGTCTATGAGGAAATGTTCCTACTTCTCTCTCTCTTTATTACCTCAGATTGTAGAGAAGTCTATGAGGAAATGTTACTACTCTCTCTCTCTCTCTCTTTATTACCTCAGATTGTATAGAAGTCTATGAGGAAATGTTCCTACTTCTCTCTCTCTCTTTATTACCTCAGATTGTATAGAAGTCTATGAGAAAATGTTCCTACTTCTCTCTCTCTTTATTACCTCAGATTGTATAGAAGTCTATGAGGAAATGTTCCTACTTCTCTCTCTCTTTATTACCTCAGATTGTAGAGAAGTCTATGAGGAAATGTTCCTACTTCTCTCTTTATTACCTCAGATTGTATAGAAGTCTATGAGGAAATGTTCTACTACTTCTCTCTCTCTCTTTATTACCTCAGATTGTATAGAAGTCTATGAGGAAATGTTCCTACTTCTCTCTCTCTTTATTACCTCAGATTGTATAGAAGTCTATGAGGAAATGTTCCTACTTCTCTCTCTCTTTATTACCTCAGATTGTATAGAAGTCTATGAGGAAATGTTCCTACTTCTCTCTCTCTTTATTACCTCAGATTGTATAGAAGTCTATGAGGAAATGTGCCTACTTCTCTCTCTCTCTTTTATTACCTCAGATTGTAGAGAAGTATAGGAAATGTTCCTACTTCTCTCTCTCTCTTTATATACCTCAGATTGTATAGAAGTCTATGAGTAAATGTGCCTACTTCTCTCTCTCTTTAGTACCTCAGATTGTATAGACGTCTATGAGGAAATGTTCCTACTTCTCTCTCTCTTTATTACCTCAGATTGTAGAGAAGTCTATGAGGAAATGTTCCTACTTCTCTCTCTTTATTACCTCAGATTGTATATAAGTCTATGAGGAAATGTTCCTACTTCTCTCTCTTTATTACCTCAGATTGTAGAGAAGTCTATGAGGAAATGTTCCTCCTACTCTTCTCTCTCTCTTTATTACCTCAGATTGTAGAGAAGTCTATGAGGAAATGTTCCTACTTCTCCCTCTCTTTATTACCTCAGATTGTATAAGTCTATGAGGAAATGTTCCTACTTCTCTCTCTTTATTACCTCAGATTGTAGAGAAGTCTATGAGGAAATGTTCCTACTTCTCTCTCTCTTTATACCTCAGATTGTAGAGAAGTCTATGAGGAAATGTTCCTACTTCTCTCTCTCTATTCTCTCTCATTACCTCAGATTGTAGAGAAGTCTATGAGGAAATGTTCCTACTCTCTCTCTCTTTATTACCTCAGAGATTGTATAGAAGTCTATGAGGAAATGTTCCTACTTCTCTCTCTCTCTATTACCTCAGATTGCATAGAAGTATATGAGGAAATGTTCCTCACTTCTCTCTCTCTTTATTACCTCAGATTGTAGAGAAGTCTATGAGGAAATGTTCCTACTTCTCTCTCTTTATTACCTCAGATTGTATAGAAGTCTATGAGGAAATGTTCCTACTTCTCTCTCTATTACCTCAGATTGTATAGAAGTCTATGAGGAAATGTTCCTACTTCTCTCTCTCTTTATACCTCAGATTGTAGAGAAGTCTATGAGGAAATGTTCCTACTCTCTCTCTCTCTTTATTGCCTCAGATTGTATAGAAGTCTATGAGGAAATGTTCCTACTTCTCTCTCTCTTTATTACCTCAGATTGTAGAGAAGTCTATGAGGAAATGTTCCTACTTCTCTCTCTCTTTATTACCTCAGATTGTAGAGAAGTCTATGAGGAAATGTTCCTACTTCTCTCTTTATTACCTCAGATTGTATAGAAGTCTATGAGGAAAAGTTCCTACTTCTCTCTCTCTTTATTACCTCAGATTGTAGAGAAGTCTAGAGGAAATGTTCCTACTTCTCTCTCTCTTTATTACCTCAGATTGTATAGACGTCTATGAGGAAATGTTCCTACTCTCTCTCTCTTTATTACCTCAGATTGTATAGACGTCTATGAGGAAATGTTCCTACTTCTCTCTCTCTCTTATTACCTCAGATTGTATAGAAGTCTATGAGGAAATGTTCCTACTTCTCTCTCTCTTTTATTACCTCAGATTGTATAGAAGTCTATGAGGAAATGTTCCTACTTCTCTCTTTATTACCTCAGATTGTAAATCAAACACCAACAACTCAACATTTTCTCTCTTTCACAATCTCTGTCCTCTTGTCTGTTCATCAGTAATGATATTTGTCTTTATACATATTTTAATATCTCTTGCACATCACGGTAACCCCTAAACCGAGGTGGACAGCTTGGTTCTCTCTGAATGCTAACCTGTCCCAGCAGGTTTCTGTGATGAGGTCGGATACACCGTCATACAGACTCCGAACCGCTGGCCAGACTCCCAGATGTTTGTTTGTTTCATCCCCTGTTTAGACTTTAACATGTCCAGACAGTTTCAGAAGTCACAGAGAGATGAAGGGACTTTAGGGGCACCACACTATGGGCTTTTGAATTGTTACATTGGGAGACGTGTGTCTGTGTCTGTGTGTGTGTGTGTCTGTGTGTGTGTGTGTGTGTGTGTGTCTCTGTTGGTGTGTGTGTGTGTGTGTGTGTGTGTGTTGTGTGTCTGTGTGTGTGTCTGTGTATGTGTGTCTGTGTGTGTGTGTGTGTGTGGCCTAGCATTACTATACTTGCGGGGACCTAAATCTGTTTACACAGTCACGTGTGGGGACTCGCCCTCCCTTATGGGGACAAATTGGAGGTCCCCATGAGGGGTATCATTATGTTAGGGTGAAGACTTGGTTAGGGTAAGGCATGTGTTGGTTGTGGTAAGTTTTAGATAAGTCTCCATGAAATGCATGTAAGTCAATGTAATGTCCCCTGAAGTGATGTATACATGGGTGTGTGTGTGTGTGTGTGTGTGTGTGTGTGTGGTGTGAGTGTGTGTTTTGCAGCTCCGGCCTCCCACTGTGATTGGCCAGTTCCACACCTTGTTCTTCGGCTCGGTGCGGATGTTCTTCCTGGCGTCCTTGGCTTCGCGGTGTATGGAAACGAGGCGCTGCACTTCAGCTGCGACCCGGACCGCCGAGAGCTCAACCTGTTCTGCTACAACCAGTTCAGACCCATCACGCCGCAGGTGGGACCAGTGCCTCACATGCAGCGTGTGCAGTATATAGGTGGATGAGAACTGTATGGATCCCAGTTTGGGAAATGTGTGCAGCAGCAGCATAAAAAACAAGGCTTTTGTAAGAGACATTAAGACACGAGAAAAATAATCCAAATATTTCGAAAATAGAAATAAAATAGCATTAAAAAGTCAAAAGTGTGTGTGTGACGGAGCGTCCACACTACAGCTTCAAAAAAAGCTTGGAGCTGGGCATGTCTGGAGCTTGGGGATTTTTTCAAGCAACACGACCAACAACCAATCACATGAATCTCCCACCCCCGACATACAGAGCAAAAGACCCCGGGGATTTTATGGGAGCAATAATATATATAATATAATTATATATATAAACTCCCCAAACAGGCGAAGACCTACCAGTTTCCCGCACTGCCTCTGCCACCTCCCCCATGCTGGTTCCTCCGGTTTGTATCCCGGTAGGTGAAGAGGGTCTGGTCATACAAAACCGGGTGATTGCTACGGCGATAGTTAGTTTCTCCTCCGACTTTTTTGAAATATAAAATGAACGGCGGGATATCTCTCCCAGCTTAGACGCGGTTTGATTGGCTACGGCTTCAGCTGTCAGATTTTGAGAAACGGGATTTGATTGGCTGGCGCTGGCTACTCCGGCGTCTCCGGCGTCAGAAGTTGAACATTGTTCAACTTCTGGCGCCGGAGACGGACCGCCTCTGCTACCCCAATTCAGTTCGGCGAAAAAGCGAGGCTACGTGACGTCACCCCATTGAAAGTGAATGGGCAGATGGAGCTTTCGACGCTGTCGACGCTGTAGTGTGGACGGGCCGTGTGTGTGTGTGTGTGTGTGTTTTGTACCAGGACATTAAAGGTCACCTATTATGCAAAACTCTCCATGTCTCTTCTGCGTCAACACGTGTCCCCTCTGTGTCAAGAGATTCTGAAAGTTTCAAAGAGTATATCAGGGGACCTTTCCGGTCGAACAGAGACTGCAAGTCCTTCCCACGAGAATCACCAAAGGAAGATATTCGGCACTTTCACACCGAATTACTTTTCACGTACTTTTCCCACAAATAGTTCCGATGGTTCCTGGGAACGCTGCGTTCGCACTAAAAAGATCATTTATTCCTTTAACCTTTTCACCCCCTTCTCCATCTCTGCTCGTGTCACCATTCTGTGTTGTCACGTTTTAGTTGTGTGTGTCTGGTAGTGGGTGTTTTTTCCGTTCTCCTTGTCAATGTGTTCCTCCTGTGTATTGTCTGGTCTCTTCCCTGTGGTTTTCCTGTCTGTCGTTGTTTCCCTGGTGTGTCTAACTTCCTGATTGTTTTTCCCCTGTCACCCCTTCTGTGTCTCCTGTGCTCATCAGCGTCAGCCGGAATTGTTCCCACCTGTGTCTTATTGTCATGTGTTTGAGTTCCCCTGTCTCCCAGTGTTCAGTGTCAGGTCTATGTTCGCCTTGTCTCTTGCCACGGTCAGGTCTATGCTCTCTTTGTGCTATTGTAATGTTTGTTCCTCACCACGTGAGCGATTTTTCATTTTGTTCTTATATTTTTGTCCTCTCAGTTAGAGATTCGATGGTGACCATTTTTGCTCATCTTGCTTTTTGTTTTGGAAAATAAAGTATCTTCCCATGCTTTACCTCTGTCTCCCGGGTCGTGCCATTGGGTCCTACCTCCTAAGTGCCTGAGTTCTTAACAGCGAGAGACAGGTACTTTTCCTGGGGAGAAAAAGGTTCCAATTTCTGATTGGCTGGGCGAATTGCAAACCACGCCCCGTAAAACTCTGAAAAGGTTTTTTGGGAAGCCGCCATTTTATTTCCTTGCATTAGCATTAGCCCCGCGCACCAACGGAGAGAGACTAACTTATGTCAACAAAAACTAAAATGTGGGAGCGGTGAGATGAGGAGGTTGTCGGCGCTTCTGGCGATTTACCCGGGTGTTGAGAACTTCATAGTATGAAGTAAATACTTAAAACGACAGTTAATTATAAATCATATATGATCAATCATATTCTTGTATGAACCCATAATGAGAATGCTTCTTGATGGTTTTTGAATATGTATGTATGCTTACAATTTTAGTTGGTGCTGTTTGATAACTTTGCGTTTTCAAAAGAGGGTGTTGAGAACTTCATAGTATGATGAATACTTAAACGAAAGTTTAGTTATAATTAAATATAATCAATTATATTCTTGTATAACCCACAATGAAAATGCTTCATATTTTAGGTTTTTTCTTTATTTACAGCATAAACAAAACAAGTGGTTTGTTTAGTTGAGTGTAAGACCTATACTGATTTATGCCCTACTCTCTGATAAAGGCATGTTCTTCCCTCTCCTCTCACAGCAGGGAGGGGGCTCCGGACTTAAGCAGAAACACATTTGAGGCCTCAAAAGGGTGGTTGTGTCATAGTCCCATAGAATATGTCTAGTCATGTTTTGTTTTACACAAACTTTGGGAAGGTGTGTCCTTATGCCAGAGCCAATAGAATATGTTGGTTGGGTATAGAGGAGGTGTTTGTGGGTTTTCTATCCATTTTTTGAGCATAAAAGACTGGCTTTTTTGGATTTCGTCGGGGAGAGGGGGGGAAACCCCTGTATACTCTCTCCCGGTAAACTCTGGTCCTTCAGAGCTGGGTTAATAGCTCTCGGTAGGGTTCTCTCAACGGGGTGAATATCTCTTGCATTTCTTGGTTGGAATGATGAGGAATTGCTTTGAATGCTGAGTGAATTGATTTGAATGCTGCATGGAATGATTTTATGGAAGAGGTTTTTGATGGTTTAGTCACACCCGCCACGTGAGGACATAACCTCCGAATCAGTTTTGCGGGATTTTGATGGGTTTTAGTCCCACCCGCCACGTGAGGAAATAACCTCCGAATCAGTTTGCGGGATTTTGATGGGCTTTTATTATCACCAGTCCTTATGAGAGAATGTCCACAACTAAAATAGGCAGGTAAAGGGAAACATTTTGGTAATAAATTGTAAGACTGTGAATTAAAGTTTCATATGTGAACATGATCACAGCATCATTTTTGTGTGTTGTTGTAGTATAATTATAATGTTGTAATGTGTTTAAAAGGTAAAAACCCTGTATTAGTTTGGACCTATTTTTTCTTCAAATAAACTGATCCCACCTTTTGGACTGGGACAACTTAAAGGACACCTGTGCTCTCCTCTCCCTGCTTCAAAGGTGAGGACTGCACCCTGCCACACACACATGTTTAGGTAGGAAACACACCCCATTTACTGATACCAAAATCCTTCGGGATCGCTTAAACAAGATTAAAAAGAGTTTGTCTGAATTGAAACAGCAGTTAATTGAACCTGGTTCTTCGGGGAGTGTGATAGAGGTGAGATCTTGCTGACGTTGGTGGATCTGAGCCAAGCAGTAAACTTACATAGACTCAGTAACTTCGGTCGGGTCAATTAGTGAGGTCAGAGTAATTTAACCGGAATAAATTATCAGGACCTCACCGACTCAAACATGGCGCCCAACGTGGGGCTCTGTGAAAATAATATTTTTTACAGAGTCAAAATACAAGAACCAAAACGACCTAGTGAAAAAGTCGATGAGTACAAATCAGCGAAATACAGGCTGAAAGTCTTGTTAAAGATACCTACCCGAATCCTAGAATATATATTTTAACCTAAAGTGTAGTAATTTAAGTTGATACTATTGCAACCGGACTGAGGGTTATATTATGTCGGATATTGCTGTCTGTTAAAGAAACTAAAGTAGGTTTCTTCTTCCCCTAGCCAAATTGAGAAGCCCCTGTGGTCCCTTTAATCACAGGTTTGGTGGCTAGTGAAGTCAGCCGTAGGAGCACTGCTCAGTAATCTGTCCAATTACTTTGAAACTTATAGGTAGGACTTGTCAAAGAGCTGCGGTTTGAATTTTTGCGTTAAAACATAACGTGGGGAAGAGTTTCATGGGAGATTTAATAAAGATAACATAGGTTTAAAAGGTACCTATGCTGTTGAAATAGCTCGAAGCTCGATACATAACACTCGTTAACTGAGGTGTCCGCATGCACTAGCTGAATCCAGAAGAGAACCTAGAATCAAGAGACGGTATAGTCGGACTGATCCTCCGGTGTGAGTAAAAGCCTAAAAACTTGCATGTGTATAAAAGAGTGAACGTAAATCCTTGAATAAAATAATAAATAAAATAAAAGAATGGCTGATGAGGTTAAAAACGCAATTTAATGACTCAGAGCCCAACCACACAGGGAGGGATACACAGAAGCTAGATCCGGAGCTTCTGCTCGCCCTGGTCAGCTTAGCCCAGACCCACGGGCGTACCGCGACCTAAAATACTTTCCTGTCAGACTACTGTTTGGACAGAGAGCCACAAAGCAGGTGGTATAATGTCTGAGACCCTACCTCCACCCTACAGGGATAAAAGCTAGAAAATGTCATTTATGAGTATCTACTAATCCTAGAAGAAAACACATTGTTAGACATGATATTCAGGGGAAAGGAATGTTGGAAATAATAAATGTCAATTATTGAAAATCTTAAACTAGTCAACAACCATGTTAGTGAACCCTGCTAATAGGAAACTAAAACATGCAGGAGGAATAGCAGCAGCTCAGGCAAAGAGAATAGGTCCTAGCACAGAGTGATAATATGATGAAGGACTATTAAAACTGTCAGAAGGCAAGGTGGTGATCAGATGACCCACAAATACTGGTTGTTTTTGCATGTACTTTGAAGAGAAAGCCTAAGTGGGAACTATCAGCAGATATCAAAACCCCAAAAATATCTTCAAAACTAATATGAGGAAGTTTTTTGCGAAGCTAAAGCTCAAATACTTTACCAAAATCATCTAAACTATTCTGCTCAATGAAGGAGCTTGCACTTTTGGAAAAAAGAATCTCCCCCTTTCTCTGCTCCCGAGGTGCTGCAGAAAAACCCAGCACACGGGGTCAGATACAGGTGTGACCTCTGGAGGAGAAGAAAATCTGAGCAGACCACGGAGCGACCCATTAAAAGTGTTTATGGCCTCAGCACAGAGAGGAAGATGGAGATAAGAAACTCTCCCAAAAGCAGGCTACACCACCCCCACCCAGCACAAAGGGAATAGTCTTCCTCTCACCAAAGAACAAATCACCTCTTAACCAAGTCAGATCTAAAATAGACATAGCTCCAGTTGTTAAGAAAAGAGGGAGATTCAAAAAATTATCTTAACACCAGAACAAAAATATCAATATAAAAAAACTGAGGTATCCTGTGACAAAGGAGAGGCAAGATTAACAAAAGAGGCCCCCGATCCAAGAAAATTAATGGAAAAACCAGGAGTCCCACTTCCGTGGAAACAAGCGTACTTACAAGCAGGTTATAAATATTTTCAGAAGGGAATATAAAAAGGGATGAAGCAGTGGAGCAGAAACACTTGGATACAAATATTCAGAAGTCACAGAACTATGGGTTAAATGCTAATTGGGAAAATCCTCAATCTCAACTGGGAAATGATTTAGGCCAAAGTTTATTGGCACACACTCTGCATCCAGTAATCTCTTCAACTCGTACTCTGTTAAGACCAACAGGGAACCCCCTTGACACTTTTAGTGCTCTTGATATAAATCAAAACCTTGTTCAGAAAGAAACACACTTTACGACACAACCTCAAGAAGGATCTGCTTTTAGGGATCTCAAAAACCTTGTCCCAAGAAGGGAGGCAGGACAATCGGATATAGAGTTTTACCAAACATGCTTAAACAAAGGTCTCACAGAATCTTTGTTAAGTTCACCCAGCACCGCAATGTTTATGCGATTACAGAGGGAGTGTATTTTGCCAGTTAACATGACTCCCGCTCAGGTGCTAGCTACTACCAGGATAACCCCAGGATTAAATCCAGTGCAACAGAAAATTGATCAGTTAGTCAGAGATGTTGCCAGTGGTAAAATGCTTCTTGCTGTGGCTGCGATTGACTTACAAAATCATTCTAATGATCTGATGGATATGGAAAAATTTCTTATGACTGTGCCAGGAGGGAAAAAATTAGCTGCTAGATGGGAAATCTTGACTCCTCAGCAAAGAGTGATTGAGTTGCAAATTTATGATGTGGAAAGCATACATAAAAATGAGAAAAGAAGGAAGGGAACACAATTTTCAGACAAGGATCCAAAACAAAATAGTTTTCCTAAAAATGACACACAATCTCAACCCATGATGGTGGGGGGGGGGCAATGAGTAATTTAAGTGTACATTTACAAGTGGCAGAGGATGATGTCAGATCCAGATGTGGAGTTTAGGACCACAGGTAGTAAGCCACACAGGGAAACATTGAAACCCCTAAAGAAAACCGCTGCTCCAAAGGTAACACTGTTTACAGAGGGGAGTTTGCGAAAAGGTGACCAAGCAGCCACGTGGGCCTTTATAATGAAAACTAATTCAGGTGAAGTACTTTGCAAGCAAAAGGGTGCAATACCAGGTACAGCACAAACTGCTGAGGCAAAGGCCATTTGTTGAGGGACTTCTTTTTGCTAAACAACGTAAAATAACACACATCCGTATTGTTACTGATTATTGTTACAAAGCGAGTAAAGAAGAGCTTAATAACTGGGAACAAAGGCAGTTGACCAATGTGAAAGGTGAAGCACTGACACATGCCCTTCAAGTGAGGGTCTTATTGCAGAGTTAAAGGCAGGCATGTACCTGGAGTGGAATCATGTCCGTAGCCATACAGATAAGATCAAATTAGACTATCAGGGAAATAGAGAAGTTTTACCTTGCTTAAAGCCGGGGAAGAGTTAACCACCTGACTGCCATATTCCCTAGAATATGGAAAAAGGGTAGAAGCATTCACGTACCCCCTGAAGAAGCTCCTCAGGTTGTGCGTGAACTACACAGCAGTTTAGGCCATGTAGGGCCTATTTCGGATGAGAAAATATTGTCTCCAAAAAAAAAAAAAAAAATTAAAAAAAAAAAAAAAAAAAAAATCCTCATACCGAAACTGCGAATGCATCTACAACACACACTGTTGATGCTATCAGTCTCACATCACATGACATGTTTTGCACACACCCGTGGCAGTTAATGTGCTTTCTTCCACAGGAGAGGATGGCTTTTTGTGGGATCTTCCCGCAAGAATTTAGAATTTGTCTTGGTAAATTCAGTGCCAAGGGATATTTTATAGAGCAAAAGAGGGAATTTAAGTCTGAGTAACAAGTAATAGCTCAAATGCAAAGGATTTAGCAGTAGAACTGTTAGAATCTTTAGTATTATGCAAAGAAAGATGGCAAGAGGAAACTCTGTCTATTAGCATATGGATCATTGGAGCTTGAATGGAGAATACCTCAGTATCAAAGAGGAAATGGGAAATAACCTTTGTATTATTTTTCTCATTGTTTTTTAATTTTACACTATTAGTTTTCTTTTCAGTTATTTTAATTGTTATATGCCTACACCCTACAAGTACAACAGTATTCATTTAAATTAGATTTTTTTTGAGCACATCTTCCTCCTTCTTTTTTGCTGGTTTTCACACAGCATTGAGATGCAGGGCTGTCAGGTCGTTAAACTGATAAGAGTAAGTTATGGCCCAGTGCTTGAGAAAACCCTTGGGGAAGTTTTAAACTGAAAACAACTTTTTATGAATCAGAGAAATGATTTATACTTGATCTTAGCTATATTGTTGAGATTAATACCTCAGCAATCTACCAAGAGGATTTGAACCTCCCTAGCAGGGAAACTTCAGTCACAGTGCCTCAAGTGAAGCCAAGTCCTGGACCCAGGAAACCTGTGCAGCATGGAGCCAGCGGCTGAGTCACCTGTACCCCTGCCAGTGGAGGATGATGTTTCTTCCAGCTCTGAGGGACAGGCTGCATCTCTACCCGCTGAGCCACTCCAATCGCAGTGGATTTCCCAAAAAGGGACGACTACCTGATAACTGCATGGTCAGACATCAGACGCCAGGTAGCAGCAGCCCTACCTACCCCTGACACTGGTCCACTTCACTACGTGGGTCCACGTCAGCCACTGCAAGGTCGTAGTCACAGGCCAGGAGAGACGGTAGAAACAGACGACAACAAGTGACGTGCCAAGTCACCACCAGCACCACACTCACACTGCACACACAGGATGCCATGAGCGAGGGCCAGCTAAGCTGTTTCATATGCTTCTGGTTCCTCGTTTGTGCTATCATTGTGTGGGGCCTCATTGACCTTGTCACAAAGTCATGAGCGATTATTGACGAGGTCTAAAAAATCCATAACAACTGTCGGCCGAGTTATCTGGCTTTCGTTGGAGGTGTCATCCAGGGAGGAACCTCAACCCCTCCATGGTCAGGGTCAAGGATTTACATCAGATAACAACAGATACTGTAGGCCCCCCGCTCCTGCAAGTGTCAGGCCGAGTGGGGGTGCGTACAAATCTATGATCATCATGACTCTTTTTACTCGGGTGCCTGACCTGTGATGACGAGAACATTTCAGTGAGGTACTATGTTTTCGACGTTCTCCACACCAGGTTCATCAAAAGGTTGTCCTGATTTCACATGCTGAAGAACTTTTCATGATATTGATGCTTGAAGTTTTACGTATGTAATATGTATGTGTTTTTACGATTTTATCTGTTGCTGTTTGATAACTTTGCGTTTTAAAAAGAGGGTGTTGAGAACTTCATAGTATGAAGTAAATACTTAAAACGACAGTTAATTATAAATCATATATGATCAATCATATTCTTGTATGAACCCATAATGAGAATGCTTCTTGATGGTTTTTGAATATGTATGTATGCTTACAATTTTAGTTGGTGCTGTTTTATAACTTTGCGTTTTCAAAAGAGGGTGTTGAGAACTTCATAGTATGATGAATACTTAAAACGAAAGTTAGTTATAATTAAATATAATCAATTATATTCTTGTATAACCCACAATGAAAATGCTTCATATTTTAGGTTTTTCTTTATTTACAGCATAAACAAAACACAGTGGTTTGTTTAGTTGAGTGTAAGACCTATACTGATTTATGCCCTGCTCTCTGATAAAAGGCAGGTTCTTCCCTCTCCTCTCACAGCAGGGAGGGGGCTCCGGACTTAAGCAGAAACACATTTGAGGCCTCAAAAGGGTGGTTGTGTCATAGTCATAGAATATGTCTAGTCATGTTTTGTTTTACACAAACTTGGGAAGGTGTGTCTTATGCCAGAGCCAATAGAATATGTTGGTTGGGTATAGAGGAGGTGTTTGTGGGTTTTCTATCCGGTTTTTTGAGCATAAAAAGACTGGCTTTTTTGGATTTCGTCGGGGAGAGGGGGGGAAACCCCTGGTATACTCTCTCCCGGTAAGCTCTGTCCTTTCAGAGCTGGGTTAATAGCTCTCGGTAAGGTTCTCTCAAACTGGGTGAATATCTCTTGCATTTCTTGGTTGGAATGATGAGGGAATTGCTTTGAATGAGGGAATTGCTTTGAATGCTGCATGGAATGATTTTATGGAAGAGGTTTTTGATGGTTTAGTGACACCCGCCACGTGAGGAAATAACCTCCGAATCAGTTTTGCGGGATTTTGATGGTTTAGCGACACCCGCCACGTGAGGAAATAACCTCCGAATCAGTTTTGCGGGATTTTGATGGTTTAGCGACACCCGCCACGTGAGGAAATAACCTCCGAATCAGTTTTGCGGGATTTTGATGGTTTAGCGACACCCGCCACGTGAGGGAATAACCTCCGAATCAGTTTTGCGGGATTTTGATGGGCTTTTATTATCACCAGTCTTATGAGAGAATGTCACAACTAAAATAGGCAGGTAAAGGGAAACATTTTGGTAATAAATGTAAGACTGTGAATTAAAGTTTCATATGTGAACATGATCACAGCATCATTTTTGTGTGTTGTTTAGTATAATTATAATGTTGTAATGTGTTAAAAGGTAAAAACCCTGTATCAGTTTTGGACCTATTTTTCTTCAAATAAACTGATCCCACCTTTTGGACTGGGACAACTTAAAGGACACCTGTGCTCTCCTCTCCTGCTTCAAAGGTAAGATTGCACCCTGCCACACACACATGTTTAGGTAGGAACACACCCCATTTACTGATACCAAAATCCTTCGGGATCGCTTAAACAGATTAAAAAGAGTTGTCTGAATAGAAACAGCAGTTAATTGAACCTGGTTCTTCGGGGAGTTAATAGAGGTGAGATCTTGCTGACGTTGGTGGATCTGAGCCAAGCAGTAAACTTACATAGACTCAGTAACTTCGGTCGGGTCAATTAGTGAGGTCAGAGTAATTTACCGGAATAAATTAATCGGGGCCTCACCTCATACTCTAAACACGGGCCTTCGGGTGGCAGTATACGCCGTGAAGCTGTTTGCGGCCTGCCAGTAAACCCAAAGCAGAAGAAGAAGAAGAAGAAGAAGAAGAAGAAGAAGAAGAAGAAGAAGAAGAAGAAGAAGAAGAAGAAGAAGAAGAAGAAGAAGAAGAAGAAGAAGAAGAAGAAGAAAACAAAAACGTCAGCGGCTTCATTTGCCTAATCCACCCTCAGGGACTTATTCCGGTGTTTACTAGATAGTTCCGGGGAAAAGTATTTGTTGTGAAAGCGCCTATCCGACTACGTGGAAGCGCTACCGTCTAAATTCTTGCAGAACTGCGCAAAAAGTTCAAATTACTTCAACTTCCACCTCGTTTACCGCTGACCTTTTGATGCGCAACCAATCAGATGACAGCTGTATGAAGCGGCACAAGATAGCAGGGGTGGTGACCAATGAAACTGAATGTAACTGACTTTATATCGCCGCAAGGCTCTGCACCCGACCCCACGAGGAGCACAGAGCACGTTAAGTAGTATGTGAAAGCAGCGACCCCCGCGACCCGACCACGGATAAGAAGATGGATGGATGGAAGCAGCTTAAGGCTAACGGTTGCAGGTACGGACATCTGATCTGTTGATTTAGTTAACTGTAAGTCCAGTTAGCCGTTTCCTCTTCTTTGCTCTGTTGATGCTAAGCTAACCAGCAGCTGGCTGTGACTTCGTACTCCCCGCACAGACATGAGGCATTTAAATCTTTCTCTAATGGAACCACTGGTTGGCAGACGGACTTGGCTCGTCTCCTCGTCTCCACGGATCACACACTCTCAGGCTCGCTGCTGACAAACACTTTAATTGTGATTTATTTGCATACAAACACACAATCCTTCTTCTTACCTCAGCTCTTTGGAAGTGCTGATCACGAGGACCTTCATATTAAGTAGTGCAGTTTGACCTCAACGATAAATACACAGGCGACAGTTTGAAAAGGCCGTATCGATCAGATGAAGACCACGAGGCGTTAACCGTGTGCCAGTCCTCTCTCTGCGAGACATCGGCTGTTTAGCGCCGTGTTCATGTTTATGCATTTAGTGGAGGTTCATTTCATCTTGTTTGCACTTCAGCGTGGAGACCAGGGGACACTAAAGAGTGACGCACACAGCTGGAGACCAGGGGACACTAAAGAGTGACGCACACAGCTGGGAGACTAGGGGACACTAAAGAGTGACGCACACAGCTGGAGACCAGGGGACACTAAAGAGTGACGCACACAGCTGGAGACCAGGGGACACTAAAGACTGACGCACACAGCTGGGAGACCAGGGGACACTAAAGAGTGACGCACACTGCTGTAAACCAGGGGACACTAAAGAGTGACGCACACATCAGGAGACCAGGGGACACTAAAGAGTGACACACACAGCTGGAGACCAGGGGACACTAAAGAGTGACGCACACTGCTGTAAACCAGGGGACACTAAAGAGTGACGCACACATCAGGAGACCAGGGGACACTAAAGAGTGACGCACACAGCTGGGAGACCAGGGGACACTAAAGAGTGACACACACAGCTGGGAGACCAGGGGACACTAAAGAGTGACACACACAGCTGGGAGACCAGGGGACACTAAAGAGTGACGCACACAGCTGGAGACCAGGGGACACTAAAGAGTGACGCACACTGCTGTAAACCAGGGGACACTAAAGAGTGACGCACACATCAGGAGACCAGGGGACACTAAAGAGTGACGCACACAGCTGGGAGACCAGGGGACACTAAAGAGTGACACACACAGCTGGGAGACCAGGGGACACTAAAGAGTGACGCACACAGCTGGAGACCAGGGGACACTAAAGAGTGACACACACAGCTGGAGACCAGGGGACACTAAAGAGTGACACACACAGCTGGGGGACCAGGGGACACTAAAGAGTGACGCACACTGCTGGAGACCAGGGGACACTAAAGAGTGACGCACACAGCTGGGAGACCAGGGGACACTAAAGAGTGACGCACACAGCTGGAGACCAGGGGACGTTTGGAAACGTCCCTAAAATGTCTGATGGTCTTATTTGAACAAAGTGGTCACATGACGCCTTCTGATGTGATGCCGTATTTAACCAGGCAGCAGGAGATTGGGAGGCGTGTGGCGCAGTGGGTTAGTGCGTTGGTGTTGGGGTCACGGGGCCACAGGTTCAAACCCCACTGCAGTCTGCATGTCGTTGTGTCCCTGAGTGTCCTCAGTGTTCAGCATGTGAGTCGCTTTGGATAAAAGCGTCGATCAAATCAAATGTTATTTTTTAGCAGATTTCAAAGCGATGTTCGGGCGAGCCAAAGTGCTGCACACGCAGATAATAAACAACACATTACTACCGATGTAAACGGAAGACAATAAATTACAACAGCAAGTATAAAAATCAACAGGGAAGTGTCATGAGTCGTGCTCTGCTGTGGTCAGAAGGCCAGGGGGAAGAAGTGAGGTTTTAGTTTTGATTTAGAAACCCCCAGGGTCCGGGCCGACCGCACGTGGAGGGGCAGAGTGACACGTGGTGTAGAGAGACTGGAACTCCACCCCTCACGGAGCGTCCACACTGCAGCTCCAGAAGAAGCTTGGAGCTGGGCGTGTCTGGAGCTTGGGGATTCTATTCAAGCAACACGACCAACAACCAATCACATGAATCTCCCGCCCCCGACATACAAAGCAAAAACCCCGGGGATTTTATGGGAGCAATAAATATATATATATATAAATATATATATATATAAACTCCCCAAACAGGCGAAAACCTACCAGTTTCCCCCACTGTCTCTGCCTCCTCCCTCCATGCCTGGTTCCTCCGGTTTGTATCCCGGTAGGTGAAGAGGGTCTGGTCATACAAAACCGGGTGAGTTGCTACGGCGATAGTTAGTTTCTCCTCCAACTTTTTTTGAAATATAGAAATGAACGGCGGGATATCTCTCCCAGCTTAGACGCGGTTTGATTGGCTACGGCTTCAGCTGTCAGATTTTGGGAAACGGGATTTGATTGGCTGGCGCTGGCTACTCCGGCGTCAGAAGTTGAACATTGTTCAACTTCTGACGCCGGAGACGGACCGCTCTGCTACCCACAATTCAGTTCGGCGAAAAAGCGAGGCTACGTGACGTCACCCCATTGAAAGTGAATGGGCAGATTGGAGCTGTCGTGTGGACGGGCCGTTAGACTGGTTTCAGCAGCTGGCCCCCTGCTGTGCTCCTTCTCTCTGCTCTCCAACCACCAGCAGAAGCCTTTGCTCACATCCGTCTCTCTGTGACCAACATCCCGTACGCATCATTACAGCTACAGCCTACTCCGAGGAACAATCATCTGAAGGTTCAACAAGCGAGTTCCACATTTACTGAAACATAGATTTATTGGAAGATAATGTGGTCATTTTAACTTTTTCTGTCAAATAATTCACACAAATAAACAATATTTGTTGGTGGTATTTATTAATATTTGCAGTTGCATGTGTCCTTTAATTTGAGTCATACACACAACACATGGTACATGCTTTTATCAGCTTATTTGACTCCTACACTATTCCAAATAACAACCATCTGAGAATATCAAAGCGAGTTTCCACGTTGACTAAAAAACATAGATTTACTGGAAAACTAATTCCAACGAAGTCACAGAATAAACGAAGTTGCATGCGTCCTTTAAACCAATGAGTAATACATGCCGTACTGTTGCAGCCAAGTTGATGTATTTTAATATTTGCATGAAGGTGCTGGGATACTATTGGGGAGGACCAGGTGCACGGCATGAGGGATCGGGGATCACCAGGAAGCCACACCGTTTTCCAACCGTGTGTGTTTTCACTTATTTTCAGTTTGTTTTGAGTTAATTTCGGTTTATTTCTTTATCACAGCTAGTAGTTTATTATCAGTTAAACACCCGGCTCTCGTTTGGCTGTCATCATCCTGCAAATACACATCTTAAATGCACTCAAAAGGCACGTTCACACTGCGGTACTTTTCCACAAAGGTTCATGTGAACTCTTTAGTCCTCATGAACTAAGTACAGATCGCGTTCACACCAGAATAAGTCCCTGGGGGAGGATTAGGCAAATGAAGCCGCTGACGTCACTTCTTCTTCTTCTGCTTTGGTTTACTGGCAGGCCGCAACCCACTTCACGGCGTATACTGCCCCCCGGAGTCACCGGCCGGAAGTCCCCGGAGTTGGGGAAGGCTTCAGTAGAAGCTGCTGGGAGTCCCAGCAGCTTCTACTGAAGCCTTCCGAGTAAATCGCCAGAACGCCGACACCTCCTCATCTCCACCGCTCCCAGGTTTTATTTTGTGTTGCCATAAGTGAGTCTCTCTGCGTTTTCTGCGCGGGGCTAATGCTAATGCTAATAATGCTAATGCTAATAATGCTAATGCGAGGATAATAAAATGGCGGCTTCACAAAACCTTTTGGGAGTTTTACGGGGCGTGGTTTGCAATCCGCCCAGCCAATCAGACATCTAGCTCTTTTCTCACTAAAGAGCCGCTCGAAAGTCCCTGCTCTCTAGCAGGGACTTTCGAGCGGGTAAAAAGGTTCGCATGAACTACTTTGAGTACCGGCTCTTTTTGGTGTGAACGCGATCATGAACTAAGTTCGCATGAACCTTTGTGGGAAAAGTACCGCAGTGTGAATGCGCCTAAAGAGAAGACCTGATTGGCTGTCAGCACCACGCGTCTGGAAAAGCTTCCACCACATCCCTCAAAGGCAAATACTTGTTGTTCGGTTGCCTTCACATCTGACATCTGACATGTTATGACACCTTGTTTTGAGAT
>JAMFTG010000422.1:5000-10000 GCA_023974075.1 Chaenocephalus aceratus | reverse complement strand
AAATCATGTTCACATGGATAGGATACTAAATACATTTGCACACATCTTGTGTCCATATCTTTCTGTGTGGGTGGTCACGCCACACCGTGCACGTGCATGCATGCCACACCGTGCACGTGCACGCATGAGTCATGGTGAGATATCTGGATTCAGAGGTTGCGTTTTCTTTGCACAGAATGAAAGAAAGGCCAAATGAATGGGCTGTGATTTTAGTTTTTTTAAGCAGAGGTCAATAATTTGTACGGCCTCGGAGGATGTTGTAAAAATTGAAATGGCCCTTGAGAGGAAAAAGGTTCCCCCCCCCTGCTATAAACAGTCCCCAAATTGGTCAAATACATTCATCACCTATTGATTACACATAGAGATGTCCCGATCCGATCACGTGATCGGGGTCGGAGCCGATCACGTGATCGGGGTCGGAGCCGATCACGTGATTTTCAAAAATTCGGGGATCGGGATTTTTTATTTTTATAATTTTTTTTATTATTATTTAATGTTACAAAACAAAAATGACCATGTTCACGTCTTAAAGTCATCCTGAGGACTTAGTTTTGGTTTAAAATTACACAACATCATGTATGTGTTGCTTGGGCTTGTTTTCAGACCTGGTTATTCCTCTCAAAGCAGCAGAGTGGGCGCAGTGTCTAATAGTAGCAGCAAGCTAACGAGAGGCTACGTTCAGCTGGTGACTCGGGAGTCGGGACAGAGAACATGTCAGGAGTTTGGAAGTATTATGAAATTGAAAGCGAAGGCAGTGTAACAGCCAGATGCAATGTTTGCAAGGCAGAGGTTCCGCGTGGTGGAAAGAACAGAGCTACCTTCAACACGACCAATCTAACACGCCACCTGAGAAACAAACACCAACAACAACACGACGAGTACACAGCGGCCACTCAGGTAACGGCACGGAGACAACCGACACTTTCAGAGGCTTTCAAAAGGAAAGAGAAACTGCCCCAGAACAGAGAAAAGGCCAAACAATAACAGCCAAGATAGCTGAATTCATCGCGTTGGATGACCAGCCGTTATCTGTTACCTTTCTTTCTCTTAATGCATTGCATAAAGATCGGATCGGGAAAAATCGGTATCGGCAGATTGTCAAAATCAAATGATCGGAATCGGATCGGGAGCGAAAAAAGGTGATCGGGACATCCCTAATTATACACAGCCAGTCTTCTCCTGACAGAGACTTCTGAATCCAAAGTTAATTCTATAATTTCTTCTTTAAACAATTCCAAATCTAAAGACACTCGTGGACTGGATTCTCTGTCTCTAAAGCAACATGCTACCACCCTCACAGGGACACTTACCAACACAATGAACACCTCTTTCAGGGAGGGGACATTCCCAAAAGACTGGAAGTTAGCCATTGTTGTGCCAGTCCACACATCCGGGGACACGACTGATGCGACCAGCGATAGGCCCATCAGTGTTGACCCGTCATGTCTAAGGTCTCTGAGGAATGTGGAGCTGAGCAATTGACTGGCCATCTTCACAGTAGTGCTTTCACACTACACCCCATGCAATGCGGCTTCCGAGCCAAGCATTCCACCGAGACCGCAAAGTGTTTCCTTGTGGAAAATATGAAATCAAAAATGGACAGAGGAGGCATGTTGGAGCAACCTTCTTAGATCTTGAGAAAGCTTTTGATGCAGTCAATCATCAAGTGCTCATTCACAACATGTCCTATTTTAATTTCTCACCCAGTGCAAGAGACTGGACGCGCTCCTATCTGTCGGACAGAGGTCAGTGTGTGAGGGGGAGTGGCGAGACATCACCACCCCTGAGGAATGAACTGGGTGTACCCCAGGGATCTATCCTGGGCCCACTTCTATTCAGCCTTTATATAAATGACTTGCCCTCAGTGTGCACTGGATGTGAGGCGCAAATGAACCAGCTGGACCCAGGGGAACCAGCGGGACCCAGGGGAACCAGCTGGACCCAGGGGAACCAGCTGGACCCAGGGGAACCAGCGGGACCCAGGGGAACCAGCGGGACCCAGGTGAACCAGCGGGACCCAGGGGAACCAGCGGGACCCAGGGGAACCAGCGGGACCCAGGCGAACCAGCGGGACCCAGGGGAACCAGCGGGACCCAGGGGAACCAGCGGGACCCAGGTGAACCAGCTGGACCCAGGGGAACCAGCTGGACCCAGGGGAACCAGCTGGACCCAGGCGAATAGCACAACATTAAGGCCTATCCTGTCACTTCACAAACAAGCTCTCACAGTTTTTGACAAAAAACCAAAAGCTATACCACCATTGTAAAATCCTGGACAAACATAACCTGCTCAGCTGGGAACATATTTTAAAACACACTGACGCATGTCTCATTTTTAAAATTCTAAACGGCAAGGCACCCCCCCCCGCTCTGCACTTTGATACAGCAGAACCATCCAAACAGCAGAACCACAAGGTCTGCCCTAAGGGGGACTGTGCAGCCCCTCTTGGGTCCAGTTCCTTTGGCAAACACTGTCTCTCTGTGAGGGCACCTACACTCTGGAACACACCGCCATGCAGATCAGGAATAACACCTCCTGTCATCATTTAACCACAATCACAAGAACTGGCTTTTAAACAATCAAACATGTGAACGCTTTGAACTGAATCAAGGTGTGATGATATTTCATCTGTTTGTGTGTTTGTTTGTTTGTTCCTCTCTATTGGTGTACTGATGTTTATTTATTGTTGTACTGATGCTGTCTGCTGTACTCTATTTAATTATGTTTTTATTCTCTAGTCTTGTGGTCAGTTAACATGTTGCCAAGGACAACAGTTGAACATTAGCCTGCTGGCTCACTTACAGCAATGTGGGTTAATGTGCACTGTCCTTTAAATAAAACAAACAAACAAACAAACAAACAAAAACAAACACACACACACACGCCCTCTCTCTCTCTCTCACACACACACACACACACACACACACACACACACACACACACACGCACACACACACACACACACACACACACACACACACACACACACTTCACTTATCCACTCATACGTTACAGGACTCCCACTAGAGTGCTCCAATTGTGACACCTATTAGCATGTCACTGGTGGAATCACACTCATTCAGTTGGGCCATTGAGGTGTGTGTGTGTGTGTGTGTGTGTGTGTGTGTGTGTGTGTGTGTGTGTGTGTGTGAATTGAAAATGGCTTCATCAACAAGCTAAACAAACCCTGACTTCTTCTATGGTAAGAGGTGCTTTGACGCGACGATGGACACCGTGTGCAGCAGGGGTCGTGGTGCGGCTCTGAGCGGCTGAGCAGGAAGGAAGGAAGGAAGGAAGGAAGGAAGGAAGGAAGGAACCTGCTGCTCTAAAGCTAGGAACCAAGGGAAGTGGAACAAACCATGCACTATACTGTTGGAGGGTTACCGAAGCATTAGGACCAATCAACAGCCTTGATTTCACACAGAATTCCACACAAAGAATATTTACGCTGTCCCCGAAGAAGCTGACGGTTTGATCAGATAACTCCCGCCTGGTTTAGACCACAGGGAATCAAAGCATTGTTGGGATGTCGATGATGATTGATTTGGGAACGCTAATGGACTTCCGCCTGATCGATCCATCATTGTGTCCTGCGTAGTGTGTGACGACCTGCAGACAGAGTGTGATGTGAACACCTAAAGGACACACCACGGGAGAAGGGGTGTAACGGGAAACGGTATCACTGTTAAATCCTTTGATCATTGGTTTTATTATGAAAATGTCGAGACCGGAAATACTGTTTGAGGAGGAGAGGATCGGGCCCAGCAGGAGCGGCACCATGACTGGGCAGCCGACGGCCCGTCTCCTCCCTGATACTTCAAAAAACCTTAATAGTTATTGTACATATTAGCATTTGTATCTAGTTAATTTTTAAATGCAACATTTGTACTTCCTTGTTTATTTATTTTCTTTAAAATGTTCATTTTTATTTATATTTACAATGCCATGTATATTTATGCTGGCTGCAATACAGTTTTACATTTTTTATTTGTATTGTTTAATGGCATGCCTTTTTGATACACATTTTTTTTTTTGTATACTGCCATCAATAAAGTACTTCTTTGACTTATCTTATCTCTTGTTGATAATGAATGGCACCCAACAGAAACAAATCAGATTCACATAATCTTGATTTAGAGAAGATATAAACATACATGCATTTATAAAGCAATAACAAACACCATCAGTTAGGAAAAAGCCCCTTAGTTTTAAGAGATTTAAAGCAAGACATTGAGTTTGCTAGCTTGAGGTCCTCCTCTAAAACATTATTACATGTTTATTTTGTAATAGTATTAAGAATACATGATAAATATATAATACATGTAGACATTGCTCAATTGTAATCCTCGTTCTTCTAGACTCAAACAACACATTCCTTATATACTTCAAAGACGAGAGAACAAAAGAAACCTCTAACCCATTCAAGCTTTTAACATGTCTAGAAGAAAGATTGAGGTTATATTTAATATATTATTTTATGTTGTGGATACTTTAGTCTCCATCCATGTTTACAATTGTCCACACTATTTTACACTTGCATTTATGAATATAGTTTTGCTGTGTTTTACACTTTAGTATTTATGTTTATAGTTAGCTTTGATATTCGCTTAATTTATTAGAAAGATTTTCTTTTCATGATCTGATATTTCCTCAAATGTTCTTATTATGGGGCAGTACTTACTGGTGCTTGAAATTCAAATATTTACTAAATATTCAATTCAGATAACATTTGTTTAAAACATTTGACAAACATGTATATGAAAAAAAAAGATATATTTATGTTCAATGCAATGCATATGTAGGTATTCAGGTAGCGCATCACCTTGAGCCGCTGCTACCCCAGGCTCTGCTGCTGCTGGTGCATCCCACCCATCATCATAGTCCTCTCATGACTCTCGCAGAGGTTATGCAGAGCACAGCATGTCAGCACCATGGATTTCACAAGAAACAAGAAAGCGATCGCTTCCACATCCTCCATTGTTGTGTGTGTTTTGTGAGTT
>JAMFTG010000422.1:0-2500 GCA_023974075.1 Chaenocephalus aceratus | reverse complement strand
GTCTCTGGGGACAGGAAGCTGACCAGTCCCTGAAGACCTGAGATATCTGTCTCTGGGGACAGAAAGCTGACCAGTCCCTGAAGACCTGAGAGTTCTGTCTCTGGGGACAGAAAGCTGACCAGTCCCTGAAGACCTGAGAGATCTGTCTCTGGGGACAGGAAGCTGACCAGTCCCTGAAGACCTGAGAGTTCTGTCTCTGGGGACAGAAAGCTGACCAGTCCCTGAAGACCTGAGAGATCTGACTCTGGGGACAGGAAGCTGACCAGTCCCTGAAGACCTGAGAGATCTGACTCTGGGGACAGGAAGCTGACCAGTCCCTGAAGACCTGAGAGTTCTGTCTCTGGGGACAGGAAGCTGACCAGTCCCTGAAGACCTGAGAGATCTGTCTCTGGGGACAGAAAGCTGACCAGTCCCTGAAGACCTGAGAGATCTGGATGGTTCATCATTTAGCAGGAGGTCAGAAATGTATTTTGGGCCTAAACCATTCAGTGCTTTATAAACCAGCAGCAATATTTAGAAATCTATTCTTTGACACACAGGAAGCCAGTGTAAAGACTTCAGAGCAGGAGTGATGTGATCCACTTTCTTAGTGTCAGTGAGGACTCGAGCAGCGGCGTTCTGAATCAGCTGCAGCTTCCTAATAGATGTTTAGTGAGACCTGTGAAGACACCTTTGCAGTAGTCTAGTCTACTGAAGATAAAAGCATGGACACGTGTCTCCAGATCCTGCTGTGACATTAGTCTTTTAATCCTAGATATGTTCTTCAGGTGATAGTAGGCTGATTTAGTAACTGTTTTAATGTGACTGTTGAAACTCAGGTCAGAGTCCATGACTACACCTAGACTTCTGGCTTTATCTGTTGGTTTGAACATTGCAGACTGAAGCTCAGCGCTAACTTTTATACGTTCTGACTTGGCTCCAAAAAGCATTACCTCAGTTTTATCTTTGTTTAAGTGGAGAAAGTTCTGACACATCCAGTCATTGATTTGTTCAATGCACTTACTCAGTGTTTGAATTGGAGCATAGTCTCCTGGTGAAAATGTTATGTAAATGTGTGTGTCATCTGCATAGCTATGGTAACTTATTTTGTTGTTCTTCATTATCTGAGCCAGTGGTAGCATGTAGATGTTAAAGAGAAGAGGCCCCAAGATGGAGCCTTGAGGAACCCCACATGTCATATTTGTCAACTCAGATGTGTATTTACCTGTATTTAGCCTGACTGGAACACATTGAAACAGTTATTTAAATGCAAGAAATTACTCAACTGTTGAAAGACAGCTTTTTCAATGATCTTACCTAGAAATGGGAGGTTTGATATGGGCCTGTAATTGTTCATTACTGAAGCATCTAGATTATTCTTTTTTAAGAGCGGTTTAATGACTGCAGTTTTCAGGGCCTGTGGAAAAATACCTGAGTGAAGAGATTTGTTTACTATATGAAGTAGTTCTGAGGCCATGCAAGGCCATGCATTCCACAATCCCGTTGCACGTCTTTGTTTACTTCCGGTATTTATTGTCCACCCTCCGCGGACTGGCCATCTGGAGAATCACAGAGCAGCCGGTCGCCAAGGGCCGGCTCGACTCGCTGACGGACGTCACCACCCTTAATTATTTATGTTTTTAAAAGGCATCATTGAAGTTGCATCGACAGAGGTCTGTCGTTTCCCAGTTGACAGTTCGCTAGCCCCCCCCTCTATTTAGACTGGTACGGCCCGTCCACACAGCGGCGTGCGTTGAAAGCTTCACCATTCACTTTACGGGGCGACGTCACTTTTTGCCGAACTGCATTGTGGGAAGCGACGCGGAGCGTTGCTGGCGTGGCTCGCGGCAAAAGTTGAGCAATGTTCAACTTTTGAAGCTTCGACGGAAGCGTCAGCCAATCGAATCATATGCCGGTACAAGCTCTAGCCAATCATACCGCTGCTTGTGTGTCAGCGGCGGGAGATTCATGTGATTGGTTGTTGGTCGAGTTTCAGACACGCCCACCGGCTAGCTTCAACGCACGCCGCTGTGTGGACGGGCCGGTAGACAAGCCGGTAGACCTCGGCAGACTGGCAACTTCAGAAGTAGCTCTTTGTTCAAAAAAGGTTGGGCACCCGTGCCGGTGCCCAATACGATCATTTCCTGATAACGATGAAGCCCCGCCTCTGCTGCTCACTGCTGTAGCATGCTCAGTAGCTACTGCTACTGACTATGCTACAGATGTTAGTGCAACATCTACAGCTCCTCGACCACAACCATCAGCAACAAGTGGACATGGAGAACTACATGAACTACATGTTGCTAAATCCATTGCGTCCATACACAGAAGGGCAACCACGGTAACCATGCTCAATGGGGTCTGAGAGGGCATCTGTGTGACCTTAATGCTAACTTTAGCATGCTAATGTCAATGCTAAATGCTGAAGTATAATGCCTCATCCCACGGGCCATAAGACTGTTCAACACCTGCACTTTGAAACAGCATCCATAACATTCATCTGGCTGCAACTTACACGTCT
>JAMFTG010000421.1:115000-154247 GCA_023974075.1 Chaenocephalus aceratus | reverse complement strand
TAGTATTATCAACAGCTCCCGGAAACGTAAGTTCTAATATTACACTAGATAGTAAACTAGAATGCTTTTCAGCCATAAACCTTGAACAATTACATTCAATGATTCTCTCTTCTAAACCATCAACGTGCATGTTAGACCCAATTCCAACTAAGCTGTTGAAGGAAGTTTTTCCATTAATTAGCACTTCTTTATTAAATATTATGAATATGTCTTTATTATCAGGCTATGTTCCACAATCATTCAAAGTAGCAGTGATAAAAACCGCTTCTTAAAAAGCACAACCTCGATCCAGAGGTTTTAGCCAACTATAGACCTATTTCTAATCTTCCATTCCTCTCAAAAATTCTTGAGAAAGCGGTCGCAAAACAGTTCAATCAATCAATCAATGTCTATTTATATAGCCCAATATCACAAATGTTACATTTGTCTCAGTGGTCTTCACAGTTTGTACAGAATTTGTTTGTATGACAATACGGACACCCTCTGTCCTTAGACCCTCACATCGTACAAGGAAAAACTTTCGGAGGAAAACCACAGTGTAAAGGGAAAAAATGGGAGAAACCTCAGGGAGAGCAACAGAGGAGGATCCCTCTCCCAGGACAGACAGACGTGCAATAGATGCCGTGTGTAAATTGAAAAGATAATACATTTGCAACATAGGTAGACCAATGTTGGAAATGCATGTGTGTATAATAGGAAGATGAATCCACGAGGATATCCATCCAGGACCGATGATCCAGGACCCACAGCCACGACTCAAGATCCAGGGCTCGCGATCCAGGACACAGGACCGCAGGATCATCCATGACTCCAGATCCAGCATATATAGACACCCAAAAAGAAAGACATTTGGGGAAGCTGGGTTAATCGGAACATGAGAGTACACAGGTATAGACAGAGAAAAGGAAGAAGTAAGATGTCCCCCGACAAACTAAGCCTATATCAGCAAAACTAGGGGCTGAATCTAATCAGCCCTAACTATAAGCTTTATCAAAGAGGAAGGTCTTAAGCGCACTCTTAAAAAACGGATAGGGTGTCTGCCGCCCGAACACAAACTGGAAGCTGATTCAATAAATGTGGAGCTTAATAAGAAAAGGCTCTGGCTCCCATTGTACTTTTAGAGGACTCAAGGAACAACCAACAACCCTGCATTCTTGGAACGCAATGCCCTAGTAGGACAGTAGGGTATAATGAGTTCTTTAAGGTAAGATGGCGCCTGCCCATTAAGGGCTTTGTAGGCGAGAAGAAGAATTTTAAATTCTATCCTGTGTTCTATAGGGAGCCAGTGTAAGGCAGCCAGAACAGGAGTAATGTGGTCCCTTTTCCTAACTCTGGTTAGTACACGAGCCGCAGCATTTTGAATCAGCTGAAGCGACTTGACTGACTTCTTGGTACTCCCTGATAATAAGAGTTACAATAATCCAGCCTAGAAGTAACAAATGCATGGACTAGTTTTTTCTGCATCGTTTTGAGGCAAGATATGCCTGATTTTTGCAATGTTACGTAGATGGAAGTAGGCGGTCCTTGAAATTGATTTTCTGTGGCGTTAAAGGATAAATCCTGATCAAATATAACACCAAGATTCCTTACAGTCTCACTGGAGGCCAAATTAATTGCCATCCATAGTTAGTATATCTTTAGATAATTTGTTTCGTAGATTCTTCGGGCCAAGTACAATAACTTCAGTTTTGGTCGTGTTTAACACAAAGTTTAAGGTTCATCCACGTTTCTTAAGTCCTTAAGGCAGTCTTGAATTTTATTTAGATGATTACTTTCATCAGGCCTTGATTGATAAATATAGTTGAGTATCATCCGCATAACAATGAAAGTTTACAGAATGATTCCTTATAATATTGCCTAACGGAAGCATATATAATGTGAACAAAATAGGTCCGAGCACTGAGCCCTATGGCACTCCATGGCTAACTTTGGTTGCGTGGAAGATTCATCGTTAACACGTACAAACTGAGAGAGCGTTCAGATAGCCACGGCTTCTACAGATGACATTTTTGTATGTATACAAAAATGTCCTCTGTAGAAGCCGTGGCGCTGTAAAAAGCACGACCAATCATCTGAGCCGGCCCGACTCTAAAATGACTGGATGGCCTACCTGCCTATCAGCCTTCCATCTGTGCACAAACTTATCTCGTGCCCTCATTGGTCATGTGCGCGTTTCGTGTGTGTTGGAGGAGGGGCTCTGTAAGGAACTCTGAAGGAAGGGGCAGATTTTTTTCGGTTGTGTATTTTCAAAATTCTAGCGCACTCGAGCTGGTTTCTCCATTCTTACCTCCCTACCTTTAATAAATGCAGGCACATTTTAGCGCCTATTCATACTAAATCAGTTGTCCCTCCCCCCCTGGTGCCAGGACCAACAGATCCATCTCTAGGCTCAGCAGCCCTGTCCCCCCATAATGCTGAACCTGAACCAGCTTTTCTCCCAACTGAAGGAGGTGAGCAGCATTGTGTGAATGACATGCCACTTAACATATCTGAAGGGAGACTGGAATACAAAAAAAAATATATATATATATATATAACAAAAAGCTAACATCTAATTTAAATTATACATTTTCAAACACAGTATTTACCCACACAGCCAATGATCTATATAAACAAAAAACTGCTTTTAGTCTATTTAGGATGATGGACAGTTTGAAGCATGAGTGATCAGTCTGTATTAGGTAAACAAAATGTTAATCATCGACATTTTGGTTATGATATTAATACTAATGTTATTATATAAAGCAGGGGTGGGGAAACCTCCGGCCCCCGGGCCGTATACGGACCGCGAGACCATTTGGTACGGCCC
Organism: Chaenocephalus aceratus; assembly: GCA_023974075.1. Classification (NCBI taxonomy): domain Eukaryota; kingdom Metazoa; phylum Chordata; class Actinopteri; order Perciformes; family Channichthyidae; genus Chaenocephalus; species Chaenocephalus aceratus. The sequence goes on along the minus strand of JAMFTG010000421.1, from coordinate 151,438 downwards.
TCGAGGGAATTTATAAACAAAGTGGCCTGTGCCTGGTGGTGGGGCCCAATGTGATATATTTTCATGGGGCCCAAAATCCCTGGCGGCCGCCCCTGGTCATATGTGAACTATTATTACATTTAAAGGATAAGTTGTTTGTTACACATGACACATATTGTGTGCAGTAGACAGTTGTATTCGTGCTTACAAGATCAGGATTCAGGTTTGGTAACAACAAGCTGTTAACAGTTAAGCCCCAAGCCTGTTTTTCAGGTCTCAGGCTCGAAAATGACATGCCAGAACAAATGACTATATCTTCACTTCTAAAAGGGGTACATTAATAATCTTTGTTCTCAAAGCAATGGTAAAACCTGTGAGTTTGATTTAGAAAAGTCATAATCAATATAGATGTTTTTATTTTAAAGTTAAATTCAGATTGAACATAGTAAAACAAATGTAAATTATCGTTTCCGTCATTAGTAGTAGTAGTAGTAGTAGTAGAACCTTTATTTATCCAGGAAATCAATTAATAACAAATTGTTATTTACAATGATGACTGACAGGAGGCAAGGCTTCCTGAGGGGATGGGGTCTGGGAGGAAAAGACAGACTCCGGGCACTACAGAACCCAGGAGACAACACAAACTCATAGAGCAAAGATGACTGGCATAGCAGATAAACATATAAAAACTCTAAAACAATATTGCTGTGGTTCAATCAGTCATTAAAGTCAGCATCAGGCAAAGCAGCTACATGTGTGTACCAGGGTGTCAATAATAGTGACATTGAAGGAGCGGGGGAGACAAAGGTTTTAATTTTCAACGTTTTTGAAAGACATTCCAGCTATCTGCTGCCGCACACTGAAAGGCGGAGCGGCCAAAGGATGGGGATCTTTAGCAGGATGCTTGTAGCTGACCGGGTGTTGTGCTTCGGGGGGTGTGCGGAGTAGTTGCAGTAATTGTGTGAGGTAGAAGGGGGTGAAAACCACCCTTGAATTATGGGATTGGAGACAAAAAGCTTTAAGAATCCAGACTATAACATATATGTATTTATGTATTTATGTTTCCTGCTATATCCAATAAAAAAGTCCTTTTCTTTTTTTAAAGAGAAAAGATATTGTGGACTTAAAGAGAAACATATTATTCATTATTCCTGAAGGCTCCAATACCTTGGACCAGCTTGGTATATTTATTAAACCCTCTTGTGTTCAGTTTTTTTTTGTATCCTTAAAACGATAAATAAAAAGTATTTTTAGTTTGCCATCACAAAAATAAAAACAGTCATAGTATGTTATAGAAAATAGTCAAATTCAAACCTGCAGCTGCCAGGGTTACACATAAAAATAAAGAAACATATAACTGACAGTTTGTAATGGACTGTCCGTTATAGGTGATGAACATGTAGTGAACATGTAGTATAGGAATAGTTCATACAATGTGTTACAGGTTAAATTATTTATTCAAATCCATAAAAAAATGTCATCTGTAGAAGCCGTAATACTGTAAAAAGTACAACCATCCGTTTAGCCGACGGATTGGATGGCCTACCTGCCTGTCAGCCTTCCATCGGGGCACAAACTTATCTCGTGCCCTCATTGGTCATGTGCGCGTTCGTGTGTGTTGGAGGAGGGGCTCTGTGAGGAAGAGGCAGATTTTCTCCGGTTGTGTATTTTCAAATTCTAGCGATCTCGAGCCGGTTTCTCAAATTTACCTACCCCACCTTTAAGGACAAAATTATACCAAACAGAAGAAAAAAACAATCCACCTCTTTCAATATCTTTTCCCCAACGACTAAGTAGCTACATATTTTTCATTGCCCATAAATCACCTTATGATCACTAAACTGATCTGCAGTCAGAGAAAACCTTCACACACATGCACACATAAATACACTGCATGGCCCTTCTCATGCAAGCCTAATATTGAAAGTCCTAGCTCTCACATGTGAACAGCTGGTGGTTTTATCAGGAGAGAAATCACTTTGAAACAACTCTGTTTTGGGGGGAATTCTCCAGACAATAAAGGACTCATTTATCATGTAGAAAGTGAGATTATTTGAACGTTGATATGGCAATAAGTTAGCGTTGCAGTGCGTTAAGACTGGCCATTGTTGAGCATCCATGATGTCAGGCAGCAGAGGTGGCACCATCCAGAAGACCCCTTCGGATCTCTGGGTTGAGAAAGCCTCATTTGGGGGACCGGAGCCTGTCATCCAATCAGATCAGAAGCTCCTTAGATCAATTCAAGCCAGTGTACCAACCACCCAGACTCCCCCACCCCAAATACTCTGTGCCTCCCCCTGCTGGCTGCATGCTTGATATGAAGGTACAGAGATCTTATGAACTTGTCAAAAGCAAGGAATAAGCAGTCGGAGATATTCAAGTTTCAAAATACCTTTTTATTTGCAAGTTTTACAAATTACAATTAAGACATCTCACTCATTGCGCACCTCTCCCTCCAAGGAAATTAGGACTAATTACTCATGTATGTATGTACTGTTGATTGACTGCTTCGGGCCCTTGTATATTGCACATGTCTTTTATTTTGAAAAGTGTTCCCCCTCCCGTTCTTTCTGTTACTCCTGATTATGTTCACCTGGTGCCCTGTGTTGTCTCCCCTCCCCCCCCCCCCCCACCTGTGTCTAATTGCTGATTAGTGGGCGTGTCTTTAGGCTCTGTGCTGCCTGTTTGGTGGAAGCTGGTAGTGTGGGTGAGGTCCTTGTGGCTGGTGGCTGTGTTCACCTGGGCAGCAATATTGAGGCTGTGTCTCCTGAACCACAGCGATGAATAAATGCCCACACCGGGTTATATTTGAATTCTCTGCCTCCTTGCTTGGTCGGGCCGCTCAACGGTCAGCGGCACAATGCACTATGTGTATTTTCAATGTAGTGTTTTTATATGTAATGTTCAAACTATTTAAAATAGAGTTTTCTAAAAAGGCAAAAGGACGTTCCTGTTTGAAACCTGCTGAACTGCAATTTGAAGCGCAACAACAGCAGAGGAAGAGAGCTGGAAACCACAGGAAGGCAATCAACACAGATCTTTAGTTTGAACTCTTTATTTCAAAAGATATTTACATATTTACAGGCATCTTATTGTGTCCAGTGTTATTGGAGGGAGTCCAGCCACTCCTCGGGCTCCTCTCCTTGGGGTCCTCCTCCTCAATTGCCCTCGCTGGAAGAGAGGGCCTCCTCTTCCGTCCGGGGGCCTGCAGAGTGAACAGAGGATTAATAAGAGATGTTGTCGGGGCCTCAGGAGATTGTCCTGTGTGAATGAACAGACTCAACCACTGAGAGAGGGTCTGCTGTTGGACCGCAACAGCTGGAGGGTCGTCCTGGCTACGAGCGCTGGACTCCTGGACACGGTGGCTCGGACCTGGTCGTATTCCGTGAGCACCAGAGTTCCAGCGGCTCCGGAGGAACCCCACTGTGTTCGGCTGCTGGGGTTTCAGCTGGCAGAGGAGGATGAAGATGTCCTCCACCAACCGGCTGGTGTCGGGCCTCCTCACAGACTGCTGCCTGAGCCACTTCCTGTACCTGACATTGAGATTGAGAGGCAACAGTTGGATTAATATCACATCAAGTGTTTCTACAGCTAGTGATGAAAGTCACACATGGCCTTACATCCTTGGCTCCTTCTCCACACTCTCGTACATCTCCCTGTACGTCATGGCGGTGAATACCCCAAAGCCCACCAGCTGGTCGTGCTCTGCAGCCGTGCCCGGTGCTCTCTTCCTCCTCACTGCTGCCATCACGGCGTCGAAGAGCCCGGCGTACTCCAGCAGAGCATCCTTGTTCCACATGAGGGGGGTGCAGCTGACATCCCCCCCCTCACGCTCTCCCTGATGCCCTGCCAGAATGGTTGCCGTGTAGCCCAGGTCCTGTGACAGCAGCCACTGGAAGGTCTGACCCCGGTACTGACCGAACTGGAGCTCTGTCTGGCTGAGGAGCTGCCAGCGGTCCGCCGGGTTCCCCCCAGCAGTGAGACCCTCGATGCGGCTTGTGCCTCAGCCAGCTCCCTGGTGTTGGAGGTGAGGCGGGGGCTGCCCTCTTGCTGTTAGCTTTGGAGACTCTGACAGCTTCTTTGCTGGCCTTCAGCTGCAGGTCTGAAGTACCAGCCTGGAAGGTGAAGGACGGTTTGTGATCCATTGTCTGAAATCACATCAAAAACAGTTAAATCAAATCAAGTTTTATTTATATAGCACATAAAACACGAAAAATAGCCTGTTGGCTAACTCTGGCGCATTTACAGAAATGTCATTAATGTGCACTGTCCCTGTCAAATAAATATATATAAAAAAAAAAATATTTAAAAACGATTTTTGGTCAAGCCATATAATAAAAAACACATTATTACAAAAGTAAACGGAAGACAATAACTTACAACAGCAAAAATAAAAATCACACCGCTCAACTCTGACCAGAAGCTAGCAGTCAAGTACTTCCAGTGCTTCACAATTACTCACAGTGCATGTGAAGTTCAGCAGTTAGTCAGCAAAGCCTCTCTTTGGAGGAGAAGGACCTTTGAATTCAGGTGTTGAAGCAGCAAGAGAGAAACACAGATAGGACACAGGATGAAATAAACAGGATGATAAGAATAACAAGTAAATAACAGAATATGAAATGAGAGTAAACATGTAGTAACAGCCTGAATAGAAATAAGAAAAATAACACGAGGTAAAAGCTGGTTCTGATTTGAAGTATATGCCAACACTTTTCCATCAGCTCAAACATTAACCTCAGAGGTCTGACTTTAAATGAATGATACTTATTGCAGAACCATGTTAGCCTTCATATACATGTTGACTTTAGTACACTACACATAGTAAATACGAATTACATTTAAAGTTATTACAGTACTTCATTAAATAGACAAGTTTAACTTCGTAAACATTAGCGCATAGTAATAAGCATTAAATGACAAGTATTTACGGATTTAAACGGCCGGAAAGCTCCGGTACGCTTCTGGCTTAGCGGCAACTTGTTACCAATGCTAATATGCGCGAACGTTACAAGACAACACATTGGCATCTGTATTACATTATAACGGACTGTCTTGATAAGAGGGGTTTATTTTCAGCACTACGTCGTGGATCACTGACAGATTCTTGTCTATTTGAGTTTGAGCCTGAGGCGGGTTCTCTGGTCTCCTTCCAGTCAGCACTGTGTTCAGCGTCGCCAGGTTCAGAAGAGTCTCCAGTGTCGTCCTTACGGCCCGTCCACACAGCGGCGTGCGCTGACGCTTGCCGGCGGGCGTGTCTGAAACTCGACCAACAACCAATCACATGAATCTCCCGCCCCTGACACACAAGCAGCGGTTTGATTGGCTAGAGCTTGTACTGGCATATGATTCGATTGGCTGACGCTCCGTCGAGGCGTCAAAGTTGAACATTGCTCAACTTTTGCAGCGAGCCACGCCAGCTACGCTCCACGTCGCTTCCCACGATGCATTTCGGCTAAAAGTGACGTCACCCCCATTCAAAGTGAATGGTGAAGCGTCAACGCACGCCGCTGTGTGGACGGGCCGTAAGTCTTTGGTTGTAAACTGCTCTCTGGATCTGAGTTCGAGGTAGTGTTAATTTCGTTGACTAAAAACTATGACGAAATATGTTCGTCAACGACCCTTTTTTTCCATGACGAAACGAGACCGATGACGAGACGGCAGTAAACAATAACTGTAACGAAATCATCATGCAATATCGTTGACGAAAAGTGACGAGACGAAAATGTAGTTTACTAAATAAAAACTATGACAAAATCTGTCTTACTTTCGTTGACGAAAAATGAGGAGACGAAATATTATCAAAGATAACGTTACATCTCTGATAGTCAGTTTTTTCTCCCAGCCGTTCCACTTCCGGTGCTGCGGCAGAGCAGCAGCTGTTTCTGTGCGCGGCTGTACATTTGAATTACACCGGGCAGCGGCACAATATGAACTGTCAGGAAGACTCGGGTCTAACTCGTGGTCTGACTAACCTTATTTAACAGAACATAAAATGGCAACAACAGGGCTTGGAAGCAGTGGTCGCGTTAACCGAATACCCCCCCGTCAGCGCGAGTGAGTGATACATTGTGCACTCGACGGGTAATAATGGATTATGACGGAAATGTTACGATCCTGTCCGTCAAAAGTCTAACGCCACCACTGCTGGGAGAAAGAAACGATGTGATATTTGGGCCCATTTTCGCTACAATGAGGCGGAGAAAAAAAAAAGCGAATGCATTGTTTTATCAGAAGGGAAGCAATGTGGCCAAAACACAGCTGGTAAACACACCACACACCTGAGCAGATACTCTGCAAAGCTTCTCAATCATTCAACCTGTGTTTTTCATCAAATAAGGACAAGATAATCTATTTATTTATATACTAAAATAACAAATTATTGGTTTGACTAGTTTGACTGAAATGTTCTATATAATCTGATGACTAAAAAAAGACTCAACAGTTTTCATTGACTAAAAGTAGACTAAAATAATTAGGTTTCTTCGACTAAAATAAGACTAAAATGCTCAGACTTTTAGTCGACTAAAACTTGACTAAATAAAAACAGGAATGAAGGTGACTAAATATGACTAAAACGGAAATTTAACACAGGACTAAGACTAAAACTAAATTAAAAAATAGCTGATTGAAATTAACACTAGTTCGAGGAGGAGGGGCAGCCATGAGAGCCAGCACTGACTGACACAAAGTGACTCTGAAACAGGGGTTTTGGTAAATGATGATGATTGTAATAAACATGCAGTTTGACAGAGGATTAAAACTATAATCAGATCCCTCTCATCTGAGCTCCGTTACACACACACAGGAGCGGGACATCCTCCTCCATCCATCCTCAACCTGTCCGCCATAAATGCCTCAGAGCACGGATACCTGAACCGTAGCGTCCAGCTAGCTTAGCAATAAATACACAGCGTTGTATTGTCCTCCCCCTGTCGGCTCTAAAAGCTTCGGAGGGCGGATACCTGAGCTCCGTAGCGTCCCGCTAATGTGAAACACACACACACACACACACACACACACACACACACACCGTTAGCGGGACATTCTCCTCCCCCTGTCGGCTCTAAAAGCCTCAGAGGGCGGATAGCTGGGCTCCGTAGCGTCCCGCTAGCCAATAGCTAAGGTGAACACACACAGCAGTTCATCAGCGGTTTCACAAAGTACCGTACAAACAACCACGGCTAACTCAGTATGACTAATGTCGGACATAGAAGTGTCTTCGTAACAGTGTTTACACACGCGTATTTGCTAATAATTAATGCACATTTTACTCACAGTGTCGCTTGCTTGAAGTCACTCAGTAGAATGCCCGGTCGAAACAATGGCGGACGGAGGAGAGATTTAGGAAAGAAATCCGCCTCACTGATTGGACGCCAAAAGTTTGATTCTCTTGTGGAACATTATCCGGCCTCCCATTGGCGAACAATGGAACCAACCCTGGACAGCCATTGGTCAGAATTGTGGAACATGAAGGGAGAACAACGTCTCTCCGGTAAGCTTGCGCTGCCCATTGTTCTCTGGGAAAGGAGGGGGGCAAGGAGAGGGAAGTGGGCCCTGCTCCGCGGAGCGGAAGGTCCGCGGTTCGATCCCCAGCTGTGGCAGAGATGAGGAAGAGCTCCCCTGTCAGCCATGAGCAATAGTATGAAGCTGCGGCGTCGCAGACTGCAGTTTCTGGACCGCAGTTCATGGACCCTTCTTCTCTTTCTTAATGGCGGATCGCAAACAGCTTTTAGTTGCATACCGCCACCTATACTGTCCATGAGTGTGTATCACCATGGCATTCCATCTCTAATAAACAAAATAACAAAAACTAAAATAAGAAACCATAAAATAAAAAAACTAAATAATCATCCATCATTTATTCTCACCTACTTTTAGATTATTTCACCTATCCCAGTTTCTCTCTGAAAGGTAAACAGTGCCTTTCTGTAGCTCTCACTCCTTCTCCTTCTGTTCCCAGAACTCACTCCCTCTCTGCCTCTATCACTTCATCCTTTAGTTTTCCTCTTTCAGCTTTATAGGTGACTGTTACGGTTGCTGTTTGTCTGCTCATTAATCTGCCTGTGAGTGTTTTCAGCTGTGTGTGTGTGTTCATGCAAATGAGCTGTGTGGTTGCGCCAACATCATTGGCTGCCCATCTCCTGGTCCGGCTCTGAAGATGGGGATTGGATTGACGTTGTCCAATCGCAGCGCACAGCCGGCGCACACCTGCTGGGGAGGAGTACAAAGGCTGCGGACTATCACCACTCTGGAGGCTCTGCTGCGATCAGACGCCTCATACCTTTTGCTCGGGTGTCATGGACACTACAGACTGTGTTTGGTGCAACATATGTGTTCAGTGACGAGTGTCAACATATGTGTTCAGTGACGAGTGTCAACATATGTGTTCAGTGACGAGTGACCACATATATGTTCAGTGACGAGTGTCAACATATGTGTTCAGTGACGAGTGTCAACATATGTGCTTAATGTTGAGTGTCTAGAGTAGCTTACTTAGAGGGTAGTTTAGTTAGTGTTTAGAGCAGATTAGGATGTTGTGACTGTTGCCTTTAGGTTAGCTGTGTGTTTTGTCTAGACTCCCTTTGTTAGTTGTACCACTCTTGAAGTGAGGTTTTGTTTTGTTCTCTATTTAGTATATTCGTATGTATTTTCCCTGTATGCCTTTAGACTCCTTTTGAGTCCTCCCTTAGTTTGGTTATCTGTCAACCTGTGCCCTTTTGGCCCTTTTGTTTGTTTCAGGCTGCCTGCCTGCCATTTTGTTACACCTTGCTTTATAATAAATCACCTATAATTATACCAATACTACTCTGGTCGTGTCGCTTCCCGTTTGTACCCCTATAGCCAAGTGGGAACGTAACAGTGACACCATTTGATAAAAATGTTCCACATTTCCCTTACCTCCACAGTTCCCACACTTGTCACTGTTACTTTCCCCCATGACGTACAGCGTACCATTCAACGCTGTGTGATTTAGTCTGAGTCCAGCTCTCATGATTTCCTCCCTTCTGTCTCTTTCTTTATAAATATTGATTGTGATTGTCTTTTGAACTTTATGATACTCTTGCCTGCCTTTCTGGTCTTCCTCCCACCTTTTCTGCCAGATCTCCATCCCTTTCTTCTAATGACTGCTGGACAGTCTTCTGGGTTGAGAAAGCCTCAGTTGGGGGACCGGAGCCTGTCATCCAATCAGATCAGAGCCCCTTAGATCAATTCAAGCCAGTGAACCAACCACCCAGATCCCCCCACCCCAAATACTCTGCCTCCCCCTGCTGGCTGCATGCTTGATATGAAGGTAACGAGATGTTATGAACTTGTCAAAAGCAAGGAATAAGCAGGACATCTCAGTCATTGAGCACCTCTCCTCTCCTCCAAGGAAAGTAGGACTAATTACTCCTGCAGCTTTTGCTTTGATCTGTATTTTTGAAAATGATGTAACTTTTTTAGCATATTGTTTATTACATTATAACTTAGTACTTTTTAAGCATATTGTTGTGTTGTTTGTTTATATATTATAACTTAGTACTTTTTTAACGCATGTAAGATATGCAACTCTAAGCTGTCTGTGGCTCTTTCCCCCTCTGTGGGACTAAAGGGATTCTGATTCATTCATGTACTATGTGTCTTTCCAATGCAGTGTTTTTATATGTATTGTTCAAACTATTTAAAATAAAGTTTTCTAAAAGGCAAAAGGACATCTCCTTCATTGTCAAAAGCAAGGAATAAGCAGTCAGAGATATTCAAGTTTAAAAATACCTTTATATTTATTTATTTACAAGTTTTAAAAATTAAAATTAGGAAGACTTTTTGTTCAGGATTGCGGCCTTCTTCTTCTTCCTGTCGACCCTCTGTCGGTCCCTCAGCATTTCCTTCTCCGTCCTCCCTCCCCTCAGCTCAGTGAGCCACTGCTCCACTGCGCGGTTCTGGGGGTCAGAAACCTGGCAGAAGCTCTGCCCCGTGGCCCGGGTCGTTCTCTGGCTGCATGGCGTGCAGGTGCGCTCACGCCTGGTAGGGAACACACCGGCTGCAGCAGAGGCCATCTTTATCTGCAGCCTCCACCCGGTGGTCTTCGGGACGTTGACCTTCAGCCACTGATCCAGGGTCAGTCATGAAGTGGCTCGACAGAAGGTCAAGCCTTGGAGGGAGAGGTGCTCAGTCACTGAGATGTCCTTTGAGCAGCCAGGACACACGCGTGGGGGATCTACAAGGCAAGGCAAGTTTATTTATATAGCACTTTTCAACGCAAGGCAATTCAAAGTGCTTTACAAAAAAAAATGAAAGACATTAAGCATTAAAAAAGAAAAGCTAATAAAATAAACATTAAGGAAAAATACATGGATAAAAGTTACAGTGCAGTTTAAGATATGAATAGTTCAATTAAAAGCAGCGACAAAAGAAAAGTCTTCAGCCTGGATTTGAAAGTAGTCAGAGTTGCAGCGGACCTGCAGGTTTCTGGGAGTCTGTTCCAGATGTTTGGAGCATAATAAAGAACGCTACTTCTCCATGTTTAGTTCTGACTCTGGGGACAGAAAGCTGACCAGTCCCTGAGATCTGTGAAGACACCATTGCAGTAGTCGAGTCTACTGAAGATAAAGGCATGGACAAGTTTTTCCAAATCCTGCTGTGACATTAGTCTTTTAATCCTAGATATACTTAAGGTGATAGCAGGCTGATTTAGTAACTGTTTTAATGTGACTGTTGAAACTCAGGTCAGAGTCCATGACTACACCTAGATCTCTGGCTTTATCTGTTGGTTTGAACATTGCAGACTGAAGCTCAGCGCTAACTTTATACGTTCTGCCTTGGCTCCAAAAACCATTACCTCAGTTTTATCTTTGTTTAATTGGAGAAAGTTCTGACACATGCAGTCATTGATTTGTTCAATGCACTTACTCAGTGTTTGAATTGGAGCATAGTCTCCTGGTGAAATTGTTACGTAAATGTGTGTCATCTGCATAGCTATGGTAACTTATTTTGTTGTTTTCATTATCTGAGCCAGTGGTAGCATGTAGATGTTAAAGAGAAGAGGCCCCAAGATGGAGCCTTGAGGAACCCCACATGTCATATTTGTCAACTCAGATGTGTATTTACCGATAGAAACAAAGTTGTTTCTGTCCTTTAAGTAGGATTTAAACCAATTTAGAACTGTTTCCGAAAGTCCCACCCAGTTTTCCAGTCGGTCCAGTAATATGCTGTGGTCAACAGTGTCAAACGCAGCACTGAGATCTAATAATACTAACACTGAAGTTCTGCCACTGTCTGTGTTTAAGTGGATGTCGTTAAAGACCTTTACAAGAGCAGTCTCAGTGCTGTGGTTTGGACGAAAGCCTGACTGGAACACATCGAAACAGTTATTTAAATGCAAAAATACTCAACTGTTGAAAAACAACTTTTTCAATGATTTTACCTAGAAATGGGAGGTTTGATATGGGCCTGTAATTGTTCATTACTGAAGCATCTAGATTATTCTTTTTTAAGAGCGGTTTAATGACTGCAGTTTCAGGACCTGTACAACACACACACACACACACACACACACAGGTTTAATGAAAGTGCAGTCAACATCAAACAATATAAAAATATATAAAATAATGTAATCAGCACCTTCATGCTCTGATTTTGAGATAGTTGTGTTAACTGAGTGTGTCTACATGTGTTGTGCTGATTTCCTAACTTCTCTCTCTCTTCTTCTTCTTCTTCTTCGAATTAGGGACATTTTTTTATCATCAAACAAATAAATAAAAGAAAACGTAATAACCGTGTTTACTTTTGAAAGCACTGGGGGCCAGAAAGGTTTGAGAACTTGAACCGCTTGGGAGTCCTGTAGGAGGCAGGGAGGCCTTCCATTTAGCGATGGCCCCTCCAAGTCCGTCTGGTTCATTGTTTGTGTCATATCTGCAAGAGGACAGCAGTGAGTTATTGGAGCTGCACAAATCAACACCACGGAGACACAGGAGGACAAGAGGAGGACAGATGGACTCACCCAGCTGTAGCCAGACTGTGAGAAAATAAGTTTCTCTACCTCACCTCCTGCTCAGAGGTGTAAAAGCTTTCATCCAATCAGATCAAAGACCTGTGGATCACCCTGCCCTCCTGCCCCGAGATGAGCCATCAGACTCTGGCACCTGCGCTGAGACGTCTGCAGGACATCTCCTCCTGCCAGGACGCCCTGACGACGCCCTAACGACGCCCTAACGACTCTGTAACGACTCTCTCTCAGCCACCGTGGGAAAGCTTCAGGCTCTGGACTCTCACATACCGGCTTCTTCTGTACTCATGTTACTAATCACTCATGTATGTACTATGTGTCTTTTCAATGCAGTGTTTTTATCTGTAATGTTCAAACTATTTAAAATAGAGTTTTCTAAAAAGGCAAAAGGACGTTCCTGTTTGAAACCTGCTGAACTTCAATTGAAGCGCAACAACAGCAGAGGACGAGAGCTGGAAACCACAGGAAGTCAGTCAACACAGATCTGTTAAGTTTGAAACTCTTTATTTGAAAACGATATTTACATATTTACATGTTATTGTGTCCAGAGTTTCTCATTGGAGGGAGTCCAGCCACTCCTCGGGGCTCCTCCCTCCAGCAGGAGCAGGGCAGTAGCTCACTCTCTCCCCGCTGGCCCTTCACCAGCAGTCTGTGCCCCGTCTCCTTGATCTCCTCAGACCACAGGAAGAACACTTGTTCTGAGACGGGGCTCTGAGTCTCCGACCCTCCCCCCCTCCGAGCTGCCTCCGCCTGCTCCTTCTGCAGTCTGAGACGGTTGTACGTCGTGGACTGGGAGTGTATGAGGAGGAGGAGGTGGTGGAGGGGGCGGAGGAGGAAGAGGGAGAGGGGGTGGCAGGAAAGGGCTCTTGGTCTTCTTCCAAGGGCACCAGCTCCAGGAAGACGGTGGAAGGGCCAGGCAGGGGCTCCTCTGCTCGGGGCTCCTCTGCTCGGGGCTCCTCTGCTCGGGGCTCCTCCTCCTCAAGCAGGGCCTCCTCTTCCGTCCGGGGGCCCTGCAGCGCTTGGGTCCCAGAGGTGAGGAGGATCTTCTCCTGGGCCGCTGTCCACCTCTTGTGCCTGCAGAGTGAACAGAGGATTAGTAAGAGATGTTGTCGGGCCCAGGAGATTGTCCTGTGTGAATGAGCAGACTCACCACTGAGAGAGGGTCTGCTGGTTGACCGCAAACAGCTGGAGGGTCGTCCTGGCTACGAGCGCTGGACTCCTGGACACGGTGGCTCGGACCTGGTCGTATGCCATGAGCACCAGAGTCCAGCGGCTCCGGAGGAACCCCCACTGTGTTCGGCTGCTGGGGAACAGCTGGCAGAGGAGGACGAAGATGTCCTCCACCAACCGGCTGGTGTCGGGCCACGTGCAGGGGCCGCTGCCTGTTCCCACCGTGCCCAGCCCGGGGACGTCCTCTGTGTTGGCTGTGGAGGTCTTTGCCTTCTTGGACCTCCCGTGTGTCAGCTGGGCCCTGTAGCGTGACGGATACACTACACGGCCCTTATCCACATCCAGGAGGTTCTGCCAAAGACCCACGAGCACCTCCACCTCCTCCTGCGTGATGTCTCCCTTCTCACAGATCTCCACCAGACCGTGGGCCAGCCGACGCACCTGCTGGTAGCCGGGGGCTCCAACATTGACGGCAGTCTGATGCGAAGGCCCAGGAAGAGGTGGAGGATGCTGCTGAGGAGGAGACCGTGGAGCAGGAGGAGGAGGAGGAGCAGCAGGAGGAGGAGGAGCAGCAGCAGCAGCAGGAGGAGGAGGAGCAGCAGCAGCAGCAGCAGGAGGAGGAGGAGCAGCAGCAGCAGGAGGAGGAGGAGGAGGGGCTGGAGCAGAGTAGGAAGATCGAAGAAATACTCTCCGTCGTGGGCATATCCCTCCTCCTCCTCCTCCTCCTCCTCCTCCTCAACAGTCTCCTCCTCGCTGTCGTCGGGCTCATCGGGGTCCTCAGGGAGGGCCTGCAGAACCTTTCCCGTCTGGTTGTACAGGTAGCTGATCCCGATGAGCTCACCTGAGGAAGAGAAGAGTAGATACATTGTTAATATCCCAGCTGCTCTTCAGCTGGTGATGGTGTTCTCTGCAGAGGAGAAGCCCCACACAGAAACCTTCCGGAAGCATCTGAGTCTGAAGCATCACCTGTGTACTGCAGCGGCTTCACGTAGCTCTCCACCAGCGTGATCTGGAAGAAGTGCTGCGTGAGCTGCTGGAGAGCGTGCTGCTCCTGGCCGCTGTAGCAGCCGGCCCCCTCGGCACCCGCTGCCGCCTTTGCCCGGTCCTCGTTCCACCTCGTGAGCCCCTCCAACAGGAACATCTGGAAGAAGGTCCCCCTCGCAGAGGAGCCTGCAACACGACACACAACCGTCAGGGTTTTACACCCAGGGAGAGAAAGTGTAGAACTCTTGGAGCACGGTGCCTCACCCGGGATGAACCCGTGGACGTGCAGGTGGAAGGAGTGCAGGGACGTGGAGCCGCGGGCACAGCGGTACACGGGCAGAGACACCCCCCCCCGGGTCAGCTGTCCCGTCCTGGTGTACAGGCGGACACCAGCAGGATCCTGAAGGGCAGAGGCTCTGATTATTCACTGTCTGGACATAAAACATGTTGAACGGTTTCATGTGAGAGCTGTACCTGAATGCAGGGGATGTGCTGCCTCTGGGTCTCCAGGATCTGCTCCATGCGGCGCTGGTCCAGCAGGGGGACGTTCCTGGTGTCTGTGGCCCCCTTGAACGCCTCCACCGCCTCTGTGAGGAGACGCTCGGTCTCCTGCGCCCCACGCGTGCGGCGGCGGCAGTGCCGACCCATCTCCTTGCTGGACGGCGTCCTTCTGGACCCGTCCGCCTGCAGGGCCGTCTCCAGGAGGGACATGTCCTCCGCGTCCCACACAAAGATGCAGCTGGAGAGACGCCGCATGAACACGGGGTAGAAAGGGTGGCTCTCCGAGGTCACACCTGCTGCCAGTCGGCGCATAAAACGCCAGGTGTCCAGCCTGACAAGCAGGTGTGGCCAGGCGGGGAAGAGAGCGGCTGCAGCGCAGGTGCCTCCGTCCCTCCGGCAGCAGTCCCTGTCCACATACAGGACCTGTGGAGGCTCCTTCCCTGCCAGCTGGTACCGCTCCTGCAGGCCCCGCGCCATGTCCCTCAGGCCGTAGCCCTCAGCGGCCGTCAGCACGGACATCAGGACCTGCCCCAGCTCGTTCCCCACGCTGCTCATACACAGAGCGGTACCAGCGTCGGCTCCCGCCAGCTTCTTGGTCACCTGTGTCAAATGATCATATAATCATTTAAAAACATACAGTCTTGTACTCTGAGTGCCTTACACACTGTTTCATTGTATGGTTAGTCTTGTATGTGTTTGACAGAGACAGATGTTAAGGTGATTACATTACATGTCTCACCTTCTTGGTGGAGTCCATTTTGAGGATGGAGCCAAAGGTTGAGGTCACCTTCGCCTTCAGCTCCTCTATCCTCGTGAAGGACTCCAGGACGAAGGTGGAGAGAAGCCAGCCGCAGCTGGGGACAGGCACCATCTGTGGTGGAGGCTGAGGAGGAGGCATCTGCACACCTGCAACCAGCAACCTCCTGCAGGTGTTCAGGTAGTGGATGCTCCTCCTCATCCACTCTGCCGTGTGCTGCTCCACCAGGAAGGAGCGCAGCCGGCTGGCGCTGTTGCCGAGCGTGCGCCCCTTCATCTGGGCCAGAACCTTCCGGTCACACGAGAGCCTGCAGCACCAACACAGACCATGCAGAGGTGAACACCGAACCATCTCAAAGCCCTTCAAAGCCCACTGTGTGCTGCAGCGTGATGCTTACCTGTAGGTCAGCACAGCAGGGAAGAGCAGCTGGTGGTCCAGGTCCAGCTGCTTCCTGATGCTCGCAGACCAGCTGGCACACTTCTTGGAGCAGGAGCTGGAACACAAAGGGTTGTTGGTGCATCTGCTCCTGATAGCTATCATCATAAATGATGTCTATGTAACAAAGCATCAAGCACACAGAGTGTTCTGGTAAATGTATCAGTACCTGCACTCCAGGTACTCCGTCCCCATGTAGTACCACCCGTCCAGGTCCAGAACTCTGCGCACGGTCTTGTACAGACCGCCACCTGTCAGCTTGTGTGCGCAGCTTGGACACTTCAGGTGGTACTTCCACCTCTTGTAAGGAGCCCAGAGGAAGAAGGGCCGCTGGAAGAAAGCATCCGGGTAGGGCCGCTGGGAGTACTTCGGCCAGGGGCCGGGGGGTGGTGCCACAGCTGGAGCTGCGGGGACAGGACGGGCCTCCCTGCCCTGTCAGCCACAAACAGAGCCCTGCTGACCCACTCGTGCTGCTCTGCAGGGAGGCTGCTCCTCCAGGCTGCCGGCAGGAGCAGCTGCAACACACACAGGTCACTGACTGCAGCTTCACTACACACTGGGACTAGATGTTTACAGCATTATTACAGACCTGAGGGGGAGGAGCCACTCGTTGGAGAGGAGGAGGAGGAGGAGCTCTCTGCTGCTGGGCAGGAGGAGCAGGAGGAGCAGCAGATGCAGGAGGAGGAGGAGGAGGCAGAGCTCTCTGCTGCTGGGCAGGAGGAGCAGGAGGGGCAGGAGGGGCAGGAGGAGCAGCAGATGCAGGAGGAGGAGGAGGAGGCAGAGCTCTCTGCTGCTGGGCAGGAGGAGCAGGAGGAGCAGGAGGAGGAGATGCTGTGCACAGTAGAAGAACACACTTGACACACCAGATAGATGTTATGATACAAAGCTTAATGATGACACGAAGCACAGCCTGACCTGAAGCCGGCTCCCCCATCAGGTGGCCGTCCTCGTCCTCTGAGGAAGCTGCAGACACAATGAGAACATGTTCACTCATCACTAGGGGTGTAACGGTTCACAAACATTTCGGTTCGGTACGTACCTCGGTTTTTAGGTCACGGTTCGGTTCGGTACGTTTTCGGTACAACTGTGAATAATGTATTCACTCAAATAATGCAAAATATAATAAAATAAACATTAAGGTGCAGCATTTCGATGAACTGAAACTATCTGTATTTGAACTGTACTGTACTAGTACCTAAGCAGCCAGTTTGACATTAGGACTTGCTTGTCATTGTATTTTCATGTTGTTTAAAGAAAGATGAACTTGTCCACATTGCATGCCGAAAGGGCAGATCAGCTGGCACTAGCAATGTCTCCTGCTGTGGAGAACACCCTCTCGCTAGGGACAGAGGTAGCAGATACAGCCAGGTAGCGCTTTGCTACCATGGCAACATAAGGATATTTTCCGTTTGTAATAGCTTTGGCTCGGTCTGAACTTTTTGCGAGTGGTGGAGGCTTAAATGCTAGCGGGAGTTGGGTTTGCACTTCAGTCTTTTGGTACCGGTGATATTCACGTTCGGGATGCCTTTTCAAATGAGTGTGCAAGCTTGATGTATTGCCAGCCGCGTAACCAATGTTAGTTGAACAATGCCGACAAACAGCTTTGGTCCGGTCCACCTGTCTTTGTCCGTCATCCTTGTACGTAACTGCGAAACCAAAATGTTCCCAAACCGGAGACTTCAATGATGCTGGAGGATTTTCGAGCTCAACTTTATCTGCGTTCGCCATTTCGACAGTTCCTCAAATTACTGACTGCATTTGAACGCATCCCTCTGACCAGCTCGTCCAATGAAATGACTTGTTTGCTCTCTGACGCGTTGAACACAATGGGAGCAAATTACTCTGAATGCTGCGACGCAGCACCTGAGATTACTTCCAAGAAGTTGTTCACGTTCTCAATTTTTTACGTTTAACGTTATATTCGTTCGGTACACTTCGGTACACACGTGTACCGAAATTATTCGGTACGGGTACGTGTACCGTTACACCCCCACTCATCACACATCACCTGACTGACAGGAACACTCCACTGACGTGATACATACACAGGACCACAGGCTTCCTCTTCCTCCGCTGTGTGGGGGGAGAGGAGGTGGAGGGGGGGGTGGTGGCTGATGATGATGAGGAGGGGGGGGTGAGCTCTGACGAACCAGCCTGAAAACGGAAGGCCGGTCTGTAATCCATCTTCCTGAGATCACATCACAAACAGTCAGAAGCTAGCAGTCAAGTGCTCCACAAGTACTTCACAAGTGCTTGTGAAGTACAGCAGTTAGTCAGCAAAGCCTCTCTTTGGAGAAGAAGGACCTTTGAATTCAGGTGTTGAAGCAGCAGAGAGAAACACAGATAGGACACAGGATGAAATAAACAGGATGATAAGAATAGCAAGTAAATAACAGAATATGAAATGAGAATAAACATGTAGTAACAGCCTGAATAGAAATAAGAAAAATAACACGAGTAAAAGCTGGTTCTGATTGAAAGATAATGCCAACACTTTCCCATCTGCTCAACATTAACCTCAGAGGTCTGACTTTAAATGAATGATACTTATTGCATTATAATAATAATAATCAGGCATGAAAACGGGTCAGTGGTGAAAAAGGTGAGAAGGATATTATCCCTCTAGGGGGGTCCGGGGGCATGCTCCCCCGGAAGAACATTTTGAATATTCCATATTTTAAAGCATCAATCTGATGCATTTTGAGATGCATCTTTTTGCCAACCTGGGGAGAGCTGGAGAAACTTCACTTCAGCCATGAGTCAAAAATATTATGACCTCCTTACTAAGTCTTATCAGGGATGCAAACTCATCAGGTATGGAAAAGGTGACAAGGACCCGAGCCCCCCGACCCCACGGAATATCGGCTTTAAAATGAGGAATAACAGGATGTTAGCAGTCAGAGCAACTAAAGCAGCAGTTAGTAATAACAGAAACGCTAAAGAGTCACATCTAATAGAAATATATAAAAGCATTTATTTTAATTGTGTAGCAGTCAGTTTATAATTTTGGCTGTTGAGCATTTTGAAAATCTATTGTCATGCCTCTGTGCAAGGCTGAGTCTTTCTATCTTTATAGCCAGTGGTGTTAAGTAACTAAGTTCATAAACTCAAGTACTCCTTGGGTACAATTTTGAGATACTTGTACTTTATTTAAGTATTTCAATGTTTTGCTACTTTGTTCTCTTCTCTCTACAGTTCAGAGGTACATGGTGTACTTTTCCTCCACTACATGTATTTAATCCCTTTAGTTACTTCACTGATCTGGATGAATGATGTGAAATCTAATCAAGTGTTGAATCAGACTTTAGTTCCACCTGGAGTAAATCCACCAGCTACCCTGCAGTCTACAAAGTACTTCAGACTAGCTGCACCTTCACCAGCTTTGAGAACACTTTCATGATCAATCATTATAAAACACATCATATATTATTCTGAAATGGACCAATCTGCACAACGACTACTTTCACTGTCTTTCACTATATTTAGATGAGAATACTTTTCTACTTTCACTTGAGGAACATTTTGAATGCAGTACTTTTACTAACAGAGTATTCCTATTCCTACACTCTGGTACTTCTACTTTTACTCAAGTACAATACCTGAGTACTTCTATTTTTACTCAAGTACAAGATCTGAGTATTTCTACTTTTAATCAAGTACAAGATCTGAGTACTTCTACTTTTACTCAAGTACAAGATCTGAGTACTTCTACTTTTACTCAAGTACAAGATCTGAGTACTTCTACTTTTACTCAAGTACAAGATCTGAGTACTTCTACTTTTAATCAAGTACAAGATCTGAGTACTTCTACTTTTACTCAAGTACAAGATCTGAGTATTTCTACTTTTAATCAAGTACAAGATCTGAGTACTTCTACTTTTAATCAAGTACAAGATCTGAGTATTTCTACTTTTAATCAAGTACAATATCTGAGTGCTTCTACTTTTACTCTAGTACAAGATCTATACTTATACCACCTCCGTTTATCGCCTATGAAAAAAAAACTATTAGAAAACGAAGGCTAAAGCTAACGTTAGCAGATAGTGACAATGTATGCTAGCTAGCTCAACGATAATATTGCGACAGAAAAACTTTTCAGTGCACATCAGGCTCTGGTCAATATTAACGAACGCACCCGTAGCTAATGCCTGAATAATACGTATTGAACTGGTTTCATTCATAGTGAGTTTATTGAAGGTAAGTAGTTAAAGCCCTATGTTGTCAGTATGCCTGCACAGCAGGTGCAATGGGCAAACTACATTCAAACACAAGTGTCCCCATGTTTTCTTTAATAGTCATTAACATTAGAAATGTTAATGAGATATGGACCGCTAAACTAAAAGTCACCTGAGTGTCTCTTGCAATGACGTGTTGTGTTTTTATTTCATGAAACTTTTACATTAAAAACAAGTTTCTAAAGGGCTTTTTCCAGTTCAGAGCAATAGCCTCCAGATGTCTGCGCACGTGCCTGACTGCAAGACTGTAAATGGCGGAGCGGCAGCTTTTAATCAGGAATGGTGCATATACATGTTAACTTCGTAAACGTTAGCGCATAGTAATAAGCATCACATGACAAGTATTTACGGATTCAAACGGCCGGAAAGCTCCGGTGTGCTTCTGGCTTAGCGGCAACTTGTTAGCAATAGGCGCATTCACACTGCGGTACTTTCCCCACGAAGGTTCATGCGAACTTAGTTCATGAGAACTAAAGAGTTCTCATGAACTAAGTTCGCATGAACCTTCGTGGGGAAAGTACCGCAGTGTGAATGCGCCTATTGCTAATATGCGCGAACGTTACAAGACAACACATTGGCATCTGTTACATTACATTATAACGGACTGTCTTGATAAGAGTGATAGCAAAGGGTATCTACCTTTTCAAAAGCCGGTCAGTTGTGATGCCTGTGATGAATTTACAGTGAAGACACTCCCCGCTGAATGAGACGTCATCCAATCAGAGGAGACACAATCTCACTGAGACAACCAATGGGTCAGAGTTAAACGAGGGGGCGGGATTTATAACCGAGACTCAGTGAGAAGCAGAATCCCTGGGGATTATTATAAATCAATGTCAGAAACAAAACAAACAACAATAATAATTATTATAACAAAGAGAAAGAGAAAAAAACGTTCAATGTACAAAGAAACAAAACAAAAACAAATTCTCAAGCAGTCTCATTTATGCATAATAATAATAATAGATTAATTTTGTTAGCGCTTTTAGGTGCTCAAAGTCGCTTTACAGAGAGAGTGAAAAGAAAAGAACAACAAATAAATATAGTTAAAGTCAAATCAAGCAATACAAAAACAATCACATTAAAAGCCAGATGGCACACAACAACGCTTCTAAAGACGCAGAGGCAATCTTCATGAATGATAACTTCATAAACGTTAGCGTATAGTAATACGCATTAAATGAAGTATTTACGGATTTAAACGGCTGGAAAACTCCCTGTGTTTCTGGCTTAGCGCCGCAGCAACTTTTTACCAATGCAAATATTCGCGAACGTTAAAAGACAACACATTGGCATTCATCTACTGTTATAACGGACTGTCTTGTTAAGAGTAATAGCAGAGTTTATTTTACCTTTTCAAAAGCCGGTCAGTGCCTGTTCATTTACAGTTAACACGCTTCCCGCTGAATAAGACGTCATCCAATCAGAGTACTAGCACTAAGTCGGACAACCAATGGGTGGACCACAAAATGAAAACCAGAATGCCACAGAATTAACGGGAGGGGCGGGACTCTAAGTGAGACTGTTCTCGCCTCACTTTCGCCCCTGGGGATCTTCTGGGTCGAGAAGGTCTCAGCTGGGGGCCGGAGCCTGTCAATCAGATCAGAGCCCCTTAGAATCAATTAAAGCCAGTGTACCAGCGTAAAACTGAGCAGGCCCGACTATCCTCCGCCCCCATAGGCGCAAATATATCCCAGCAATCCTGTATTCTGTTTTGTGATATTTTCCTCAACCTGACCCGGTATGACAGAGCAAGTTTCTCTCTTCTAATGAATGCACAAATGTGTTTAATCGCTAATGTCAGACATGTAGCCTACTAATTAAATACATGTGATCCTGCTCAGATTCAACTTTATTGTTATTGCATATATTACAGGTACTGGACAACGAAATGCCGTTTAGGTTCTAACTAACCAGGAGTGCAAAAAGCAGTGAAGTGAAAAGTAATGTACACAATCTACAGAAAAAATATAGATTGAATTGAATGATAATAAACAGTGAGGGGTCATTTTACTTGCAAAGTTATCTTTTAAATTGA
The DNA here is from genome assembly GCA_023974075.1 of Chaenocephalus aceratus. Classification (NCBI taxonomy): domain Eukaryota; kingdom Metazoa; phylum Chordata; class Actinopteri; order Perciformes; family Channichthyidae; genus Chaenocephalus; species Chaenocephalus aceratus. The sequence goes on along the minus strand of JAMFTG010000421.1, from coordinate 129,353 downwards.
CAAACATATCGTGGCACAATTCAAACGGGATCGAAAGATAACGTTTGGGGGGTCCTCACCTCCTCTAGGGGGTCCGGGGGCATGCTAAATATTGAAGTTAAAAGCATCAATCTGGGTGCACTTTGAAGCAACATGAAGAGATCTATGGATACATCTCAACACCCATATGAAACAGAACTGTAAGCAGATTTACCATTTCTTATGGATATTTTACAAATCACTCACCCTTTCAAGACCGAAATGTCTACATGCATAGCAGAAGATGTCATATGTTGTTGAGGAATATTCCAGCCAATCTCTGTTGTGAAACCATGAGCTGTAAAATGAGCACCTTACCCTGTACTGGCGAGTTGGGTACTTATTTTAATATACCTGGGCAGGCTCTGTTTGCCGAGGTCCTCTGGCACTTGCAGGCCACCGAGGGGTGGGGTGTTTGGGGCAACGAAGAGGGCGAGGCGGGCAAAGCCGGCGAGTCGGCCGGGAGGACGTTAGTGTCCACGACAGTGGCCGCGGGTAACGTAATGTCCCCATGATCTGAACTGTTATTACCTGCAGTAGATGCAGTGTTACTGCTGCAGCACCTTGCAAATGACAACGCGCAGGGGCACAGGTCACGCGTACCTGACATAATAATGTTACTTACCGTTTAAATTGACCAAATAAATGCAGCAGACAATGTTATTTAAACAATTTTTTTTATTTCAACTATATTTCTCTTCTTATTATTACTACTATTGTTTTGTTGTTATTATATATGTAATATTTTTCACTTTTAATACAAAAAATAATAATTCACTTTTAATTTTTTCAAATGAGGGTGCATAACAACTCAACTGAGGGTGCAATGCACCCTTATGCACCCCCGTAGGACCGGGCCTGGATAGCCTACTCAGATCTTGTTCTTGAGTAAAAGTAGAAGTACTCAGATCTTGTTCTTGAGTAAAAGTAGAAGTACTCAGATCTTGTACTTGTGTACAAGTAGAAGTACTCAGGTCTTGTACTCGAGTTCGATAAAGTCATGCCTAAACAGCGACATTTTACATGATAAATACGGGTTTAAATAGCAGCATTTGCCACGGAAGGCGAGTGGCAGCAGTGGGCGTGGTGTGACGTCATGACGCAAACTGGTATTACGTAAACCGTTCGGCGCAAAAATTCAAACGCTGAACAGGAAAGAAGAAGCTCTGTTTTCTGAATGCGGGATTAAGAATTAAAACAAGAAGCGAACACCAACATCGGATTTACACACTTAGAGGTACATTGAGTTGAATTATTAGGTAGAGATGTTGTGCGTCAGCAGGCTAGATGCTAACAATAATAGGGAGAACCCGTTAGTATGAGCTAATGCTAACCGAAGCTAATGTTGTTATGCTAAGCGGCATGTTATCTGGGCTTTGTTTTGCTACGTTAGCAAAGGTAGCTTAGCAAATATGGTCGTGTTAAGAGTTCAGGCTATTTTAAATCACTTTAGCTTACTACAGTTCACTTTCACAAGCTGCCTGCTGTCCCTTTGTTGATGTGTCTTTGTAGCTAATCTAAAAAACAGAACATGTAATATGGCAACATGTCCACACATCACCAGGTACAGTTTAGCTACCGAGGCCTCAGAGTTATACTGCCCTGCCGAAATGATTATCTCACTGTGTCACCCAGCTGGAGACAGAAAAGCAGGACCACAGTATCATCTGTGGGATCACGAGGCTCTGAAAACACTGGATAAAAACTACCTACTACCAGAAGGGATAATAATCCGCAAAGAGTGCCTTTGGGCAGCAGATTCCTGGAACAAAACACTTTCAATTCAACTATTTGAAAATCTGAAAACAGTGGTTACTGGACAGTCAAACACAATGTCAGAAACTGGAGTAAGGGTTTTAGATAGTTAGTTAGATTATTGATCCACATTTGGGAAATTATTTTGTTACAGAAGAAGCATCAGTGTGTTCTACTAATACTTACAAAGTGGAACAGAGAAAAACAACCAAAATGAGAATATGATATCAAATATAAACAGTATATCCTTTTGGGATAATTAAGATGTTCTAAAAAAAAAGTCGAAAATACTGCAGTTAGTAGCAGGAATATATGCTTACACTACAGGAGCCTAGACATTGTTTTCATACTTTATGTTGGCTTTTATCTTTGCTTATGTATGGGCTTTTTGTCTGTTATGGGTTTTTAAAGAGGGGCTTTTAACTGGGTATATGTTTCTGCTCTTGTATGTTTTATTTTAATGCCATAAACCTCCCAGGGACGGCAGATGAATGGCACATTTACATGATGGACTCAAGTGCTCATGTTGATTAATGGCCATTGTCCCTCTTAGATAAATACATACAGATACACATCGAGTACCTGGAACAAAAACACAAAGAAATTCGGTCTAAACTCAAATGGGTTTTATTCATGAATTGCCTCTCCAGTGGAAAACTCTTTATGTGTTTCTCAGAAGAGATATTAAAGTACTTTCATTCTGCTTCGTACTTTATTTTTAACCAATTGTATAAAGCTTGTACTTGCTTACAGTTGTCTTATTGTGTATTATAAATGGACAACGTGTACAGCATTTGAACGCAATTAAATTATCCTCGAATGTCAATAAACATCAAAACACGACGCTCCCCTAACTCTTTTCCCCAAAGCTGAAACTCGGACGCTTCAACGTGTGACCTTTCTGTGTTTCTCAGCTAAGATGAGCGCAGCCTCCAGCCCGGTGTCTCGGATCCGTCCGGGGTGGATGTCGTCCGGCCTGAAGAACAGGGCATGTCTCCGGCGGACTGCAGCACTCCGCTGCTCGCATCCTTCCCCGGCAACGACGACGAGCAGGAGCGACGACAGAGACGAAGGTCAAGGGTCATCGGACCTTCAAACGGCCCCTGACTCCTCCTTTAATGACTCTGTATCTCACAGGTAAGCTCCAGAGGTGGGAAGTAGTGGAGTACAAATACTTCGTTACTGTACTTAAGTACATGTTTCTGGTATCAGTACTTTATTCCACGACTTTTACTTTTTACTTCTTACACGTTGAACTCAAATACCTGTACTTTCTACTTCTCACATGTTGAACACAAATACCTGTACTTTCTACTTCTCACATGTTGAACCCAAATACCTGTACTTTCTACTTCTCACATGTTGAACACAAATACCTGTACTTTCTACTTCTCACATGTTGAACCCAAATACCTGTACTTTCTACTTCGTACATGTTGAACACAATACCTGTACTTTCTACTTCTCACATGTGAACACAATACCTGTACTTTCTACTTCTCACATGTTGAACCCAAATACCTGTACTTTCTACTTCTCACATGTTGAACACAAATACCTGTACTTTCTACTTCTCACATGTTGAACACAAATACCTGTACTTTCTACTTCTCACATGTTGAACACAAATACCTGTTACTTTCTACTTCTTACATGTTGAACACAAATACCTGTACTTTCTACTTCTTACATGTTGAACTCAAATACCTGTACTTTCTACTTCTTACATGTTGACTCAAATACCTGTACTTTCTACTTCTTACATGTTGAACACAAATACCTGTACTTTCTACTTCTTACATGTTGAACTCAATACTTGTACTTTCTACTTCTCACATGTTGAACTCAAATACCTGTACTTTCTACTTCTTACATGTTGAACTCAAATACCTGTACTTTCTACTTCTTACATGTTGAACTCAAATACCTGTACTTTCTACTTCTTACATGTTCAACACAAATACCTGTACTTTCTACTTCTTACATGTTGAACTCAAATACCTGTACTTTCTACTTCTTACAAGTTGAAACTCAAATACTGTACTTTCTACTTCTTACATGTTGAACTCAAATACCTGTACTTTCTACTTCTTACATGTTGAACTCAAATACATGTACTTTATACTTCTTACATGTTGAACACAATACCTGTACTTTCTACTTCTTACATGTTGAACTCAAATACCTGTACTTTCTACTTCTTACATGTTGAACTCAAATACCTGTACTTTCTACTTCTTACATGTTGAACTCAAATACCTGTACTTTCTACTTCCTTACATGTTCAACACAAATACCTGTACTTTCTACTTCTTACATGTTGAAATCAAATACCTGCACTTTCTACTTCTTACATGTTGAACTCAAATACCTGTACTTTCTACTTCTTACATGTTGAACTCAAATACCTGTACTTTCTACTTCTGACATGTTGAACCTCAAAGACCTGTACGTTCTACTTCGTACATGTTGAACTCAAATACCTGTACTTTCTACTTCTTACATGTTGAACACAAATACCTGTACTTTCTATTTCTTACATGTTGAACTCAAATACCTGTACTTTCTACTTCTTACATGTTGAACTCAATACCTGTACTTTCTACTTCTTACACGTTGAACTCAAATACATGTACTTTATACTTCTTACATGTTGAACACAAATACCTGTACTTTCTACTTCTTACATGTTGAACTCAAATACCTGTACTTTCTACTTCTTACATGTTGAACACAAATACCTGTACTTTCTACTTCTCACATGTTGAACTGTTGTATGTATCTTGGAAGCTTATAGATAATCTCATTTCTGTGTTCAGCTCCTCGGGGACTCCTGCTGCCGTGCCCAAGCTGTCGAACGCGCAGATCTCAGAGCATTACTCCACCTGCATAAAACTCTCCACTGAGAATGTGAGTATATTTATAATGTCTGCATCACAGGGACATCATCAAGAGTCTCACACATTGTCCAACTGAAGCGTATCAATAATTACACTTGTTGTGTTTTACATTGTCCCTGCATCAGGTTATTTATTTATTGTACCCATACTGTAGGTAGACTTGGTGTGCAGGTGAAAGACGAGAGATCCATTGCGACACACATCCCGAACAACGTAGATAGGGATGCTCCGATCGCCGGAATCAGTATCGGCCGATCCGATCGAGTGGGCGGGGCCTATGGGGATCAATCGAGGGGCGGGGCCTATGGGGATCAATCGAGTGGGCGGGGCCCTATGGGGAGCTTCCACAACATAATTATTACATTCAAATGAAGTACATAATTCAAGTTTACATTAACTTTGGAGAATAACGCGGAGAGAGATGAGCGGAAGCGTCTCATGCCGCTCACTGGTCCAGTAATGACTGACCCGACAGTGAAGAATACATGTATGTATAACTAGTTTAGTTCCAGAGGTAGATAAAATAGCTGCGTGTGTTAGGTCTAACTCTCAGTGTGTGTCGCTCCGCTCACCGGTCCGTCCAGCGGGCGCAGCTGCAGGGCTTCTGCTTCACACGCGTTGCATACGGCTATTTTATCGTCTTTTTCGGACACCTTGAAACACTGCCAGACCGGGGTGACGCCATTTTGGCGAGCTTGTTTTGCCACGCACAGAGAAAAGTGTCATGTATTTTACATCATGCGACTGTCGGCTCTCGCGATAGGCATTTTTACAGAGCCCCGATCGATCGGCAGAGAGTGAGGATCGGAGCATCGCTAAACGTAGATATCTATCTTTCTGTAATAGTGGTAAGACTTGAAAGAAACAAATACTTATGCATTTCTTTCTTCTTGTGTTGGCAGAAAATCACCACGAAGAATGCCTTTGGTCTGCACCTGATTGATTACATGGCTGATATCCTCAAACAGAAGGACTCTGAGCTCACGAACTTCAAGGTATGAGTTGATCTTTGTGTCCACTCTTACAACAACTCCCTTGTTTCCTGACGTTGAAAAACATGTATCTGTTTTAGCGAAGACTTTGCATCGCCTGCAGAACAAAGCAATATGTGTTTTGATCACTTTATGAATCGGTAAGCTTTCTTTTCTTTGGAGGAACTTTAATTTCGGACCTACAACGAAGGTCTTGAAGTGAAGTCGAGCAGCCATGTGTGAAAGGACGCTTTCTTAACGAGTGTGTTATCCGACAAACAAACCAACCTTCTTACTTTGATCAAATCAAAAGCCCGATTATGGCGATGGAAAAAATCATTATCAGAATTAATAATGTAATGCATAAATACTTATTTTTTATGGCATATATATTTGAGTTTTAACCTTATATACAACGTGCACATTTTTACAAATTCTTACGTTTTCAAAATATATATTTATTTTATATCTTGGAACGTTTTAATACATATCTTATTAATTTAATTGGAGTCTTTTATTAAACGTCTTATGTTGTTTGATTTAATGTAATTATTTTATTGGACATTTCGTTACTAAACTGTTATTCTAAATTAAAAACTCACAAAAATCCCCTTCCCGTGTGTTCTGTGTGCTTTCCTCCTGCAGGTGGCCGCTGGTACTTTAGATGCCAGCACTAAGATCTATGCTGTGAGGGTAGATGCTGTTCATGCCGATGCCTACAGGGTCCTGGGGGGTCTGGGGGCCGAGACCAAACCTGGAGAAGGTGAGACCCTCTCCAATGTGTACTTTCACACGTCGTCGGATTTAGGGCTGAACGATTCATCGATTTTAAATCAGGTTTTTGTTTTGTTCTTTGTGTGTCAGTCATCCACACCAATCAGAAGTGCTGTGTTCCACATGTACTAGTCATTGTTAACCAATCAGAAGTGCTGTGTTCCACATGCACCAGCCATTGTTAACCAATCAGAAGTGGTCCATGATAGAAGGTGATAGACAGATCCAATCACCTGCCAAGTGCTTTTGAAAGTGCCGGCCCTTTCCAAATAGCTTCCAATGGAGCTTTCCTAGATGGTTTCTGGGTCAGGTTAGTAATGCTCCATCACATGTTTCTATCACAGGGTGAATCTTAAACTGAAGCTTGACTTTAAAGCAACCGAAGTTTCATGTACGTTTAGTTCTTTCACTCGGGCTGCGGGGTGCTAGAGACGGGAGTACGTTGATGCGACCTTCCTAGCCGGAGATATGGCCGCATTTTACAATAAGCTTCCGTTGGGTCGCTTAAAAACAAATATCCAGAATCGCAATATCTGTCAGAAACATCGCAATTAGATTATTTCCCCAAATCGTGCAGCCCTAGTCGGGTTTGAATAGACTGAATCACACCGGCGATGGCAGGATTTATGACCATTTCCCTACACATGAATCCAATATGTGAAAAATTGTTGTGTGCTTTTTTTTTCCACGCATGAACAGACCAGGGTTCAAAAGATGATGAAAACGACGGAGATGGTGAAGCGACCACGAAGCAGCGAGGAAAAAGAGACCTCCGAAGAAGACTGTGGAGCAAAACCTGGCAAACATTAACAGCGCCGAGTCTGAGAGGAAGTGTGAGGTACGGGGGCGTCTTTACACGTTTAACACCTTTTCTAATGCGATGATAGTTGGGCAGAATCAACGGTTCGTCTTAATATTTACCATTTTCTAATTCTTAAAATCTATTAAATCAACGGTTTTTTATGCTCGAACTCAGGAACTAAACCTGTGTTTCGTGCTGAAAATGTAGTTCCTTTCCTAAAGTTAAACATTTAATATGTAATAATTCTGCATTAAAATATATTTTAAAAACCCGACGAGACGTATGTTCGATATTCTGTTAATTTGTGTACTTGCATTACCTCGAGATATATATAATTTAAATAAGAATTACTCCGATTTTAAATCAAATAATAATTACACTTTCCCGTTTAAAGTATGAAAAAGCTAAGTCGCAGCATATAAAGCAAGAAGTGGAAAGTAATGTAGGATAGTCGCTGCAGGGTAACGGTAGTAAGTTCTTCCCCTAGGATGGATTCATAGCGGCGGTGCTAAGGCACGTGGGCCCAGCATAATGTGAGAGTGGAGCGCGTGGAATTTTTGTGTGTGTGCGAAGTGCGCCCCGCCAATTTGTTTCTGTGTCTGCCAGCACAAGAAAGGCTCTTGAGGCCTAGTGCCAGGGCCGGCTCTAGACAATTTGCTGCCCTAGGCGAGATTTTAGGCAAGATTTTATATATAAAAGAATAAATGAAAAATCTCTACAAAAGACAAACACACTGCAAAAACAGAAACTTATTGACAGGTAATATCCGTCAAAATGGCTTCAAATGTATTCAGTATATATGAACATGTTTTATTTGGGGGGTGGACGTCACATCCTCTAGGGGGGTCCGGGGGTATCCCCCCCCCCGGGAAGATTTGTTTTAACATTTTAAAGTAAAATGCTTCAATCTGGTGCACACATTACTAGAGACCTGATCTAGGGGGTACAATTCTAAAACACCCATATGAAAAAGATCGGTTTACATTTTTATAATCAAATAAGTATATGAACATAACCAATCACCTTCCATAGCCAATAACAAATACATGTATCTTTGTTGTTCATTCATATCTTATTTGACCTAGTTAACATTTATTTATTCGTGCATATTTTTGTATCCCTCCAACTTTAAACAATATGTCTGGTTTACTGTCCTATAGTATACATTGGAATGATTTCAAACCTGTTTTTATTTATCCCAATAATTATAAAGGAGTGCCTTGGAAATATGTGTTTACATAATTTGTGGTCAAAACGTTTGAGACCCACTGAGATAACGTAAAAACAAAAATTAACTTATCTAAACACTCAGAGTCCTTCACCTCACTGAGCCTCTCAGTCTGACAGGAGAGCTCTCCTCCTCCCGGTTGCAGAAACATCTACTTCTTATATCCGTTAGCGCCGCTAGCACCAGATTCTAATAACAACGGTACCGGTGCGCCCTCTCTCCCTCCCAGAGCTACCACCGCAGCGCCCCCCAGATCTGGCGCCCTAGGCGACCACCTATGTCACCTATGCCAAAAATTGGCCCTGCCAGTACATACTAGGGATGCCAGTGATTATTCGATTATTCGAATATTCGTTACAGTCACCGTAATCGAATATTATTTTTAAAAATCGATTTTATTTATATATATTTTTTATTATTATTTATGTATTCGGTCGAATAATCGATTTTGATCATGGTCAGTTTCTGGCAACCCTAGTACATACAGTGGCAATGTTTCAAGATTCAGCAAAAATACACCTTTGTTGAACATACAGTAACACAAATACTACAAATCCACATAGCAAACAATAAAAAATTAAAAAGGTTCGTCACTTATTATTATTTTAATAAAAAAGTAACCTGGCGGACTCTGTTTGAGTGCAATATATAATATGTTTTGACCTTGCAGCTGTTTTCATGTGACATCTATACATCCCCCCCCCCCCCCCCCCCCCCCCCCCCCCCAGGTGGACCCCATGTTTCAGAGGATGGCCGCCTCGTTCGATGAGAGCAGCACGGCGGGCGTCTTCCTGTCCGTCCTCTTCTGTGAGAACAATCGCTGCGAGCTGCTGTTCCCCTCCAACATGACCCTGCTGCAGTCCACTCCCTCCTACTCTCCCCCCCGGCCCCTGACCGTCCCTGCATCCCCCTTCATGGGTAAAGAAAACATTTAAAAGCTTCAAAAATGTGCAAGGATGATATATTTCTGGACCCTGAAGGCAGCATCTATCTGGTTCCCTCCACAAAAAGCCAATAGGATATAAAAAGAAATAATGTCATTGTTTATGATACTTATCTGTTAGTTTAGCAGGATAATCTCCACATACTACGACACTTTATGATTTCTGAAGTAAAAAGCTAATGTTGGGCTATAAAGGAACTACAGCACGGTCACATGACTTCACGTCACCACCGCTAAGCTAAAGGCGGCTAATGTTGGGCTATAGAGGAACTACAGCACGGTCACATGACTTCACGTCACCACCGCTAAGCTAAAGGCGGCTAATGTTGGGCTATAAAGGAACTACAGCACGGTCACATGACTTCAGGTCACCACCGCTAAGCTAAAGGCGGCTAATGTTGGGCTATAGAGGAACTACAGCACGGTCACATGACTTCACGTCACCACCGCTAAGCTAAAGGTGGCTAATGTTGGGCTATAAAGGAACTACAGCACGGTCACATGACTTCACGTCTCCACCGCTAAGCTAAAGGCGGCTAATGTTGGGCGTGATGAAGTTTAGTCGTCTCATTGAGACACTTATTTACTGGTGAATTTTTTTGTCATAGGACAAACATCTATTGGACCTTATTTCAAGATAACAACCATAAACACATTCAGAAACCATTGACTTCTAACAGGAAGTGATAAAACGCTGACTATTTTCTGGGTTTTTGGACTCATTCCCGCACCACTCTATGGAACACTGTTCCTCAGTATAACATCATCTCTGTGTGTTTCTCACAGCTGGACTTCAGCGCTCCAAAGAGAAAACTTCCATCTGCCCGTCGCTGCAGGACTTCTCGTTCACCAGCTGGGACCCTGAGCAGGTCAGAGAAACCACCAAACCGTATATTATAAATTCCATTAGAAACATATTTCCAAAGGTATTCGGGCGTCGTAATAATCCAGACCCTGTGACCCTCCCTGCAGACGATGAACCAGCTGCTGGAGAAGATGCAGCAGGGCGACCACGTGTTCGATGTGAACGCTGAGCCGGAGCCCGAGGAGGACGACGGACCCGACTTCGACGCCGACTACGACGATGGAGACTGTGAGGAAAGGGGGAAGGAGTTCATGGAGGGCTGCGAGGCGTCTGGATCCGGCAAGGGGAGGTAAGAGCTTCTCTGAGAACGCCACAGAAGTAATTCAGACCCTGGTCGCTGTGGTTGAAACACCTCAAAAGTTTCCTAGCCCCCTGGGAAAGTTACAAAGAAAAAACAAATAAACTAGGGGCAGAAGGCCTTGGCAAATAGGTGGGACTTAAGGACCTTTTAAGATTTTACTTCTCTGAGTGACTTAAAGGGTTAAAATACAAACGTGTGTGTGTGTGTGTGTGTGTGTGTGTGTGTGTGTGTCCTCACGTTGCTGTGTTGTCGCTTCAGGGACGTTATTCCCATCGGAGAGGGAGACATCGCCACCATGTGTCTGCAGCTGTCCTCTCAGCCCAGAGAGTATTCCTACTTCAGCCCCAGAACCATGGCCGCCTGGGCCGGGCCCGGGTACTGGCAGTTCAAACCCAAACACAAGCGTGAGTGGAAATTAATATCAAGAAGAAGTAGAAAGTACAGGTATTTGAGTTCAACATGTAAGAAGTAGAAAGTACAGGTATTTGGGTTCAACATGTAAGAAGTAGAAAGTACAGGTATTTGAGTTCAACATGTGAGAAGTAGAAAGTACAGGTATTTGAGTTCAACATGTGAGAAGTAGAAAGTACAGGTATTTGAGTTCAACATGTGAGAAGTAGAAAGTACAGGTATTTGTGTTCAACATGTGAGAAGTAGAAAGTACAGGTATTTGTGTTCAACATGGAAGAAGTAGAAAGTACAGGTATTTGAGTTCAACATGTGAGAAGTAGAAAGTACAGATATTTGTGTTCAACATGTAAGAAGTAGAAAGTACAGGTATTTGTGTTCAACATGTAAGAAGTAGAAAGTACAGGTATTTGTGTTCAACATGTAAGAAGTAGAAAGTACAGGTATTTGTGTTCAACATGTAAGAAGTAGAAAGTACAGGTATTTGAGTTCAACATGTAAGAAGTAGAAAGTACAGGTATTTGTGTTCAACATGTAAGAAGTAGAAAGTACAGGTATTTGTGTTCAACATGTAAGAAGTAGAAAGTACAGGTATTTGAGTTCAACATGAGAGAAGTAGAAAGTACAGGTATTTGAGTTCAACATGTAAGAAGTAGAAAGTACAGGTATTTGGGTTCAACATGAGAGAAGTAGAAAGTACAGGTATTTGAGTTCAACATGTAAGAAGTAGAAAGTACAGGTATTTGGGTTCAACATGAGAGAAGTAGAAAGTACAGGTATTTGTGTTCAACATGTAAGAAGTAGAAAGTACAGGTATTTGTGTTCAACATGTAAGAAGTAGAAAGTACAGGTATTTGAGTTCAACATGTAAGAAGTAGAAAGTACAGGTATTTGTGTTCAACATGTAAGAAGTAGAAAGTACAGGTATTTGTGTTCAACATGTAAGAAGTAGAAAGTACAGGTATTTGGGTTCAACATGTAAGAAGTAGAAAGTACAGGTATTTGTGTTCAACATGTAAGAAGTAGAAAGTACAGGTATTTGTGTTCAACATGTAAGAAGTAGAAAGTACAGGTATTTGGGTTCAACATGTGAGAAGTAGAAAGTACAGGTATTTGAGTTCAACATGTGAGAAGTAGAAAGTACAGGTATTTGGGTTCAACATGTGAGAAGTAGAAAGTACAGGTATTGGTGTTCAACATGTAAGAAGTAGAAAGTACAGGTATTTGAGTTCAACATGTGAGAAGTAGAAAGTACAGGTATTTGGGTTCAACATGAGAGAAGTAGAAAGTACAGGTATTTGAGTTCAACATGTAAGAAGTAGAAAGTACAGGTATTTGAGTTCAACATGTGAGAAGTAGAAAGTACAGGTATTTGAGTTCAACATGTAAGAAGTAGAAAGTACAGGTATTTGAGTTCAACATGTAAGAAGTAGAAAGTTCAGGTATTTGAGTTCAACATGTGAGAAGTAGAAAGTACAGGTATTTGAGTTCAACATGAGAGAAGTAGAAAGTACAGGTATTTGGGTTCAACATGTAAGAAGTAGAAAGTACAGGTATTTGTGTTCAACATGTGAGAAGTAGAAAGTACAGGTATTTGAGTTCAACATGTAAGAAGTAGAAAGTACAGGTATTTGTGTTCAACATGTAAGAAGTAGAAAGTACAGGTATTTGAGTTCAACATGTGAGAAGTAGAAAGTACAGGTATTTGGGTTCAACATGTAAGAAGTAGAAAGTACAGGTATTTGAGTTCAACATGTAAGAAGTAGAAAGTACAGGTATTTGAGTTCAACATGTAAGAAGTAGAAAGTACAGGTATTTGTGTTCAACATGTGAGAAGTAGAAAGTTCAGGTATTTGAGTTCAACATGTAAGAAGTAGAAAGTACAGGTATTTGGGTTCAACATGTAAGAAGTAGAAAGTACAGGTATTTGGGTTCAACATGTGAGAAGTAGAAAGTACAGGTATTTGTGTTCAACATGTAAGAAGTAGAAGTACAGGTATTGAGTTCAACATGTAAGAAGTAGAAAGTACAGGTATTTGATTTCAACATGTAAGAAGTAGAAAGTACAGGTATTTGTGTTCAACATGTGAGAAGTAGAAAGTTCAGGTATTTGAGTTCAACATGTGAGAAGTAGAAAGTACAGGTATTTGGGTTCAACATGTAAGAAGTAGAAAGTACAGGTATTTGGGTTCAACATGTGAGAAGTAGAAAGTACAGGTATTTGAGTTCAACATGTAAGAAGTAGAAAGTTCAGGTATTTGAGTTCAACATGTAAGAAGTAGAAAGTACAGGTATTTGGGTTCAACATGTAAGAAGTAGAAAGTACAGGTATTTGGGTTCAACATGTGAGAAGTAGAAAGTACAGGTATTTGTGTTCAACATGTAAGAAGTAGAAAGTACAGGTATTTGTGTTCAACATGTAAGAAGTAGAAAGTACAGGTATTTGAGTTCAACATGTAAGAAGTAGAAAGTTCAGGTATTTGAGTTCAACATGTAAGAAGTAGAAAGTACAGGTATTTGAGTTCAACATGTAAGAAGTAGAAAGTACAGGTTTTTGAGTTCAACATTTAAGAAGTAGAAAGTACAGGTATTTGGGTTCAACATGTAAGAAGTAGAAAGTACAGGTATTTGAGTTCAACATGTAAGAAGTAGAAAGTACAGGTATTTGAGTTCAACATGTAAGAAGTAGAAAGTTCAGGTATTTGAGTTCAACATGTAAGAAGTAGAAAGTACAGGTATTTGAGTTCAACATGTAAGAAGTAGAAAGTACAGGTATTTGTGTTCAACATGTAAGAAGTAGAAAGTTCAGGTATTTGAGTTCAACATGTAAGAAGTAGAAAGTACAGGTATTTGAGTTCAACATGTAAGAAGTAGAAAGTACAGGTATTTGGGTTCAACATGTAAGAAGTAGAAAGTTCAGGTATTTGAGTTCAACATGTAAGAAGTAGAAAGTACAGGTATTTGAGTTCAACATGTGAGAAGTAGAAAGTACAGGTATTTGAGTTCAATATGTGAGAAGTAGAAAGTACAGGTATTTGAGTTCAACATGTAAGAAGTAGAAAGTACAGGTATTTGTGTTCAACATGTAAGAAGTAGAAAGTACAGGTATTTGGGTTCAACATGTAAGAAGTAGAAAGTTCAGGTATTTGAGTTCAACATGTGAGAAGTAGAAAGTACAGGTATTTGAGTTCAATATGTGAGAAGTAGAAAGTACAGGTATTTGAGTTCAACATGTAAGAAGTAGAAAGTACAGGTATTTGTGTTCAACATGTAAGAAGTAGAAAGTACAGGTATTTGGGTTCAACATGTAAGAAGTAGAAAGTTCAGGTATTTGAGTTCAACATGTAAGAAGTAGAAAGTACAGGTTTTTGAGTTCAACATTTAAGAA